>JAJONY010022627.1:0-10504 GCA_029582405.1 Solanum gandarillasii
TGTGCCACTACTAGGTGTGAAATACATCGATAATTAATTAATTTATCAATGAATTTTATTTAATATACTATAATTACGGTATGTTCAAGTTGACATCTGAACACATGATAAGATAAATCTAAACACTTTTTGCTAAAAGTTTGTAGAAAAAAAGTGTGAGCATGTTCTCAAACGTTCATTAAGTAGACACTACTAGAAATCATGAAATTAACTACAAGATTTATTGATAATTACTTGTTAATCAATCGTTAAATAGCTCGTAACTAATTGAATTTTTAAATAATCCACTGCTAATTCAAAAGTGTTTGATTGAACTACTTCTTGACTAGACCACACCATAATTTAAGTATCTAAATGATATATATTAACAAATTTCAAGAGATTATCGATAAAAATGTTATTTTTTATTTTTCATTTTGGTAGTGGTAGAATCTTTTTTGTTCAATTACCCCACTGTCTTGATTTGTGGGTCACTTTAAATGATACATATAGCCTCATAAATTTTAAAGTCCTAGGTGAAGACAGATGATGCTGCGTTTATAGTCCAACTAGGATTAGTCTCTGATCTCCTAGTTTGTGTTGGTTTTGTTACTGTACTTGTGTAACTATAGGACTCTTTAGTTAGACTCTATATATATTCACTCATGTACATCACATATAATATATTGAAAAGGTTCTACATGGTATCAAAGCCCTAAGAGGTTTAAACAACCAAAAAAAAAAAACACAACGCAACGACGGCAATGGCAGGCGACTCTACTTCTACTACGTCTGGAACATCATCCACTACACATAATTCCTTTGTTACTGCTTTTCATTCTCCCAACCTTGCCCATCAACTGCCTGTTAAACTTACATCCTCCAATTTTTTGTTGTGGAAGACACAATTTCTCCCTATGGTTAGGGGTTGTGGTCTTGATTATCATATTGAAGGTAATGAGGTAATTCCAGAACGGCTTCTGGATAATAATGAACCCAACCTTGCCTATAATTCTTGGGTGAGAGAAGATCAACTTGTCCTAAGTTGGATCGTTGCTTCAGTCTCTGAAGGTATATTACCTCAACTAGTTGGTGCTGAAACTGCTCGAAAAGCGTGGACTAAACTTGTGACTGCTTATGCTTCCGGTTCAAAGCCACAAATTCGTGAGTTAAAATCTCAGTTGCATAATTTACAGAGAGAGAATGCAAGTATTGAGTCATATATAATAAAGGCGAAGGGAATTTCGGACAGGTCGGCTGCCTTGCAGCACCCAATTTCCAATGATGATTTGGTCGAATTTGTTCTGGCTGGATTAGGACCAACTTATCGTCCTTTCACAAGATCACTTGAATCACGTCAAGAGGAGATTTCTTTTGACGCTTTATATGGAATGTTGTTGAATGAAGAACGTCAATTAAAACGAGATGAAACTCTTACTGTTATTGCACCCACGACACAATTTACCCAGAGTTCATTCACTCCGCATCGTGGTCGTGGTAGAGTAGGAAGAGGTAATCGAGGTCGTGGACGCTATCAGAATCAAGGATTCTCTCAGTCGACTCAAAATCGTGCTTCCCACCAGCCCTCTAATCCAATACCTTCAGACATGTCACAAATTGTTTGTCACAACTGTGAAGGCAAAGGGCACATTGCACGAGTCTGTCCCTCACCAAAAACTCCTAATGGAACCAGAATATCCGGCTGCCCTGCCTTATATTTGGCCAGCACCCAAACCTCACCTACACAGAATTGGTTGATGGACAGTGGTACCACGCATCATCTTACCTCTAATCTTGATAATCTTGCTATTCATTCTAAATATCAAGGTCCTGAAGAAGTCACTCTAGGTAATGATTCTAAATTACCCATATCTCACATAGGTAAAAGTTTCATCAGTGCTTCTGATAAAAATTTTAAACTTGATAATATTCTACATGTTCCTACCGCTACTCAGAATTTGGTCTCTATTAGTTCTTTTGCCAAGTCTAATAATGTTTCTGTTGAATTTTTTCCTGATCATTTTTTGATTAAGGACTTGGAAACGAAAGGGATACTACACACCGGCCCGAGTACTGATGGACTCTATTCTCTTCTAGTGACGAAATTATTCTCACCAGCTTCTTTTTCTGCTTCTCTTGGTGTTTGGCATGCTCGTCTGGCGCATGCATCCTATCCTATAGTTCGTCAAGCATTACCAGCTGTTGTTTTCACGTCTAGTAAATCATCTAGTTTATGCACTGCTTGTGCTGTTAGTAAGAGTCATAAAGTCCCGTTTAGCGAGTCTACTTTTAAGGCATCTAGCCCTCTTGATTTAATTTGTTCAGATGTGTGGGGCCCTGCCCTGGTTGTTTCTAATGATGGTTATCGATATTATGTCATCTTTTTTGATCATTTTAGTAAATACACTTGGATCTACTTTCTTCGCTTCAAGTCTGAAGTTCTTTCTATATTTATCCAATTTCATACTATTGTTGAAAAGTATTTTGGACGATCTATTAAATATTTTCAAGCTGATTGGGGAGGTGAGTTTCAAGCCTTGACACAATATTTACGTGATAATGGGATTACACAAAGATCCTCATGTCCCTATACTCCCGAACAAAATGGTTGTGCGGAACGAAAACATAGGCATATTGTTGAAACAGGGAGAGCACTACTGCATCATGCTAATGTTCCTTCTCGTTTTTGGACTAATGCTTTTGAAACAGCCGTGTATACTATTAATAGACTACCTACACCTCGGCTACAACATCAATCCCCATTTTTTGTTCTATTTCAAACAGATCCTGATTACTTTTTTATTACATGTCTTTGGTTGTCTTTGTTTTCCTTGGCTTCGTCCTTACGCAAAGGACAAATTGTCACCTAGGTCTAAACGTTGTATTTTTCTAGGATATAGTAAAATTCATAAGGGGTATAAATGTTTTGACCTTGATTCAGGAAAATTTTTTGTATCTCGTCATGTCATTTTTGATGAAAATCTGTTTCCATTTTCTTCGCAGGATGCAAAGGTTCCCAGCTCATCGACCAATTCTGTTAGTGACCCAATAACTTTACAACTACCGTTGTTGCCTTCTCAACCAACCCCTCATGCTTCCTTTGAGTCAAGTATTATCGCTTCTCTGCTATCTTCGTCTAGTCCAGCTTTGCACCAACCTTCAGAGGGAACAAACATCCACTCACCACTGCCTACTGCTCCATCTGATAATAATTCATCTCCGGCTCCACTACCTCCTGCTGGCATGTTTACTCGTACTCAAACAGGTTCGTTGAAGCCTAAGATTCCCTTTTCCTTGTCTGCTATTACGCATTCTAGTGAGGAACCTACTTGTTATTCACAAGCTTCAAAAGAGGACCATTGGCGTCGTGCAATGACTGACGAGTATAATGCTTTGATTCAGAATGGAACCTGGGAACTTGTACCTCTATCATCTTCTCAGAATGTTACAGGTTGTCGTTGGGTGTTCAATACAAAGTTGAAATCTGACGGGTCTCTGGATCGTCACAAGGCACACTTAGTTGCCAAGGGGTATCATCAACGTCCTGGAATTGACTTTGTGGACACATATGACTAACGGTTGGAATATCACACAACTGGACATTTCAAATGCATTTCTCCATGGGCATTTAGATGAGGTTGTTTATATGTCGCAACCTCCTGGATTCGTTGATCCATCTCGTTCTGATAATGTTTGTCTACTGAAATGCTCTCTTTACGGTCTGAAACAAGCACCTCGTATGTGGAACAAACGATTAACTGATGCGCTTTTCTCTCTTGGCTTCTTGGGTTCCAAGACTGATAACTCTTTATTCTACATATCCACTGCTATTGATAAGCTGTTTTGTTTGGTGTATGTCGATGATATATTGTTAATGGGTAATAACCCTGCTCGAATTAAGTCACCGTTACACAACTTCAGGCCCAGTTTGTTGTTCGTGACCCTGGCACTCTTTCTTATTTTCTGGGCATTGCAGCAACTTGTCTCAACGTAAACATGTTGAGGACCTTCTTAATCGAGTACATATGGCTACTTGTAGTCCTGTTTGCTCACACATGCAACTTGCGTCAAAGTTATCCTCTACTTCTGGTGTTCCTTTCAATGATCCTACTTTATATCGCAGCACCGTTGGGGCACTTCAGTACCTCACCTTCACTCGACCAGACATTGCTTATGCTGTGAACAAAGTATCCCAATTCATGAATTGTCCCATGGATGTTCACTGGATAGCTGTGAAACGTATTTTACGTTATATAAAAGCTATTGCTTCCCATGGCCTGTTCTTCAAACGTACTTCAAATAACTTGCTTCACGGATATTCTGATTCGGATTGGGGGGAGATGTGGATGATCGAAAATCCACCATTGGTTTTGCTATTTTTCTTGGTGATAACATGATCTCGTGGTCTTCACGTAAGCAACGAGCTGTCTCTAGGTCCAGCACTGAGGCTGAGTATCGGGCATTAGCAGCAGCTACTGAAATTACCTGGGTTGAATTCCTTCTTTAGGAAATAGGCTGCTTCACATCTACTGTTCCTATCCTTTGGTGTGATAACCTTAGTGCTACCTACTTGACAACTAATCCCATTTTCCACTCTCGTACCAAACATATGGAAATTGATTTTCATTTTGTTCGCGATAAGGTTCGTGTTAAGTCACTTTCAGTTCGATATGTGAGTACTCATAATCAAGTTGCTGATGTGCTCACCAAGCCCTTGTCAAAGTCTCGTTTCCTTGATTTAAAGAACAAGTTGACAGTAGTTCAGCACCCTGCTCAACTTGAGGGGGAATGAAGACAGATGATGCAGCGTTTGTAGTCCAACTAGGATTAGTCTCTTATCTCCTAGTTTGTGTTGATTTTGTTACTGTACTTGTGTAACTATAGGACTCTTAAGTTAGACTCTATATATATTCACTCATGTACATCACATATAATATATTGAAAAGGTTCTACATCGGCATGTATTGTGAAACACATCATGTCATCATCTTGAAAAATTAAAAGTGTTCTCTAAATCATGCAAGTTGATATGTGACAATTTTTACACTAAGATTTCGAACACTCAAAAAAATATGTGGTCAATTATTACTATTTTAAAACCAAACACCTTGCAAGCATCATAAATATAAATCAATCTATTAAAAGTGTTTGCATTAATTAGTAAGACATTAAGAATGCGTTTTCTAAGAAAATATTTATACTATATTTGTATTTTATTTTCAGTGACCATAAAAAGTCTTAGAATTTTTTTTAAAAAGAGTAAAAACTAGCTCGAGGTTTATTAGCAGTCACATCACTATAATGAGAAAAATCTTGGTTAGATAGTAACTAAATCTAATCTTTTACTCACCTAATTTTGTATAATACCACATAATTTTATCCGAAGTTTCTGTAATAGATAATGAAATAAATAAAATAGAATGAATATCATTAGGACAAAAATAAGTATACAAGTCGTGAATATATAATTTTGTTGATTAATAAGAACATTAGCATCGCCCTTAATTGTAAATTGATAGTCATTTGTGTTTAATTTGAAGGGGTTTATAGCCATTTGAATTAAGAATTCATGGATAAGTCCAAACTTTAATGTTGTTTCCATCTTTAACTCTCCACCTTATTCCTTCTTTCATTAAAAATATCTAACCTAAATAATACCTTTTCAAATTCAAGATCTCAAAGAGGGATATCCCACATTAAAAAAAAACGTACTAAAAAAAATATCTATTTTTTAGCATTTCATGAGGTAATTTTCCTTCAAGCAAGTTTAGTTAGTAAGGCATTGATAAAAAGTTTTAGTTCTCTAGATCAAGACCTTTCTTAGATTTTGCCTCACAAAAATTCTATCAATTTTTATAATGTATTTTTCCCCTTCATTTATCTCATTAACATTTAAAAAATTAAAAGGAGACTAATCTCCTTACATAAGCTATCTGAAAATTTAAAAACATGACAAAACACATGAAAAAATAGTAGAAAATATAGACTTAAACATTTCTTCTTTACTCATTATATTTAGGGGCTTGTTTAACCATGTTATATGAAATTATGATTTTTGGAGAATTTGAGACATGAGATGAAATCAACTTGAAATCACATGTCCAAACGTTGATTTAATCTCGCGATATGAAATCACATGTCCAAGTACCTTCTTAAAATGAATTTCTCCATCTCTTTGTTTTAGTCTTTTTAACTCTTTCTTTTATATTTCTCCAAAATAACTTGATACTGAGCTTTTCCATGTTTTCTCTATCCATTTCTTCATTGAACGCTTATCTGGACGGGAAAGTAGAGCCTCTTTGTTGATATGAAGTCTGTTTATTCTACGTTATTTATTGTGAGCTTAACCATACCATTGAAAGTAGTTGGCAAGTTATTGAAAGTTGTATCATACTTCAACTGGGAAATCTTATTTCTTTATCGTTTGTTGTTGCTGCCACATTAATCTTTCTTCTCTGCATTTGTGCCAAGTATATATTGTCCATTAGAATATTCTTGAGACCTGGCTGGCTTATAAAACTGATGGTACGAGTTTGCAAAAAAACACTAGGTGATTCTTTCATCTATATATCATACATAGCCTTGGTGTACAGAGACCAGGATCTTGTTGCTGGTAGGAGGTGATAAATATCCCGTGGAATTAGTCAAAATGCGCGAAAGCAAATATTTTGCTGACTTTGGTGACCATAATCAAATAATGGACAGATAAGAATGTGAAGATGAACAATCTGTCAATGAGTCTTGACCAATACTAGACCCTACTTTTTCTTTTAAATATGTTACCCTTTTTGTGTGTATTTTTTTTCTTCTTTTAAATCTCCATTCATTTGGCTTTGGAGTCAAATTAAATGGTGAACAGAAAATGACCCCTCTTACCAAATCTCCACTAACCAATGCCCACACCAATAAGAAAATACAGTGGATTAAAGTAAATTATTTGTATCAATGTGTCTGTATGTCATGTAAAGTCAGGACCAATAGACAAATTTGGGTAATGACACATTACGATGGGGACTACTAAATTAATTGATGCTTAAATAAATACATGAAGAGTTAAAGACTCACTGGTTTAAATGTACAGTTTCTGGAAAAGTAAAAAAAGAAAAATTAACTCCTTCATGTACTTGTAAAGATATTACCTCAATGATGATTGAAAACATTATAGGGGAAACTAATGAACTAATTGAATTTAGCACAAGGAAAACTATAGTTGATGTATATCAATGTATATCTTATGAGCAGAAATGGGCCTGAGAAGCCCCCAGATTTCCAGTTTTTTTTTAATGTTTTGTTGTAATTGGGTCGAAAGCCCATTTATTTTTAGTATCATATGCTAGTTTTAGGATACGTGAAATTGGGCCTAAAGCCTAAAAGAAATTCAGTTTTATGCTAGTCATTAGGACATGTACAGGTGGGCTCTAATGGGCCAAAAGTCCAAAGTGAAATTAGGCCCAACTACCGACCCAGACATACATAAATCGGACTTGGGCCTACATCTTCCCTATTTGTTATTTAATTGACATTGCATGCTAGTGTGTTTACTTAATTTCAAGGTTTTTCCCTAAATTAATTCCCCAAAAGATTACCATTTTTTTTGATTACTTATATTTTCCTAATTTTTTTTGGATAAGTGTTCATTTTCTTACTTAAATTACTTTGAGATTTTACTTAATAAAATCCTCATATTTCCCCTTCCCCCCCTAAGAAAATAGTTTTAAGTCTTATGTTGTTCATTTCTTCAATTTTGCTCAAGTATGCTTATTTTCTTAAAATAATTAACCAAATATTTTAACTATCGGTTAACCGCGTGTTAGCGGGCATTTCGGGTGCTTTCAAACCCTTCCTGAAATGTTAATGTAAACCCCGAACCCCTTTTTAATATTTTCATTAGAATTCTATTTTAATCTTTTGAAAAAATAGTTTTCTTAATTTTTCTATAAAAATTAAGTGGTGACTCTCAAAACCTGTCATTTTGTAACGACCTGTTCCCGTCGCTATAGAAAAGCCAATGGGAAAAGAATCGTGGCCAGAAAACTTTTGAGTAGTAACTTGGAATTTCCCAACCTAGTCCAGATTTGGACAAAATTAGAGTCGTTATGGTGTAGGAAAATCTGGTAACAATTGGGTGACTTATTTATGATTTTGGTTACATGAGTGGTTAGATAGGTCGTTAAGGAATCTGTACGACTTTACAGAATTGAATTCGAGTGAGTAGAACTCCCGGAATCGATCTTAGAGTGAACGGTATTTTCTGAGCGTCGTTGGTTAAAGGTGTGATGTGAAATGGGGGTCTTGGAATTATTAAAATAGCTCGTTGGTTCCGTGCAAGCCGCTGGGGCGGGATTTCTGCCGCTAGAGCGAGGCCGCTGTAGCAGAGTGAGGACCGCTGTGGCGGGTCCAACGTGACTTAAGGTCATAAATAAACCCCAAAACATATTTATTCTGCACTTTTCGATTTTTAGAGCTAAGGAACGAACCCCAGGCGATTCTTGACAGTTTTCCACCATTCTTGAGGCTAAAGGTAACATTTTAACTCCCCGAATCCATTTTTTGATGCGTAAAACGTAATCTAAAGAGTAATTATCGATGGGGGAGGGTTTTGATCTAGAATATATGGTGGAAACAACCCTAAATTACGTATTAGGATCTTGGGTTTGGTCTAGGGTTATTGTGCTTGTTATAATCCGGATAATTAGACCTTTGATTGTTGATCCTAGCGTATATTAATTGTTTGTAGACCTAGAACAAGCAGAAAGAATCCGGAAAGGAAAGATTCAAGTGTCTTAGGGGATTCAAGCTTGGATTCGAGGTAGGTGATGGTTGTGATTTCATGTTGGTGTGATATATGTTTGTAATTGCTCATTATAATACATGTATGTATGCGAATGTTGCATTATTGATCACCTAATCGTAGATGAGGATAATTGAATAATTGTATGCCATGAATCACCTCTTGTTGTATGATTGTGAGAATATATATTGTGATTGTGATTTGTTGATTGGATCGGTTGCCATGTTCTGACATAAACATGAGATCGGTTGCCACGTTTCGGCATAAACATATGATCGGTTGCCACGTTCCAGCATAAACATTAGATCGGTTGCCACGTTCTGGCATAAACATTGGATCGGGTACCACGCTCCGGTATGCTAACAGTTTGGGTGTCGGTTCCATGAGAGGACCATTGAATTGGGTTCCGTGAGAGGACCAATGAATTGTGTTGTGTATCTACTTGTGATAATTACGTTCATATCTAATGATAATTGATATTGGAAGACTGTATGTTGCTCTAAATTGATAACCAATATGTATTATTGAGAACATGGGATGCTACATTGATCCTGAAAAGATGACTAATATTGTATATGTTCGGTATATGCCTATTTTATAATGTTGTGGTTACTTGCATGTGTTTCACTTATTGGGATAGCCGTGTGATCCTACCAGTACACTGTGGTTGTGTACTGATACTGCACTTGCTTGTTCTTTGTTGAGTACAGGGCATCTTCAGACGACTATTGGTAGACCTCAACTAAGTGACTATTGATCGTGATCGAATTCAATAGTGAGCCAGTTCTTTTAGGCTGTCATGGATCTCTCTTGTTTAAGTCCATTCTTTTCGGACTCAGACTATTTGTTTAAGGTGTTTGTTTAGTTTCGGGGTTGTACCCCTTGTTCTTAGACTTGTCGTTAGTAGAGTTTTGGTACAATGACCTTCAGGTTCTAGGGGTTGTTCTTCCGAATTAGTTTGGTTAGTTGTTTGTTAAAACCTTGGAGTTTATGGGGACTCCATTTTTATAGTCATTTAAACCTGCTTCTGTATCTTTAAATACCTTATTTTTCATAAAATTTGTTTGTTTGAGTTGTAGTAACGGTTCTCCCACCAAAAGATTTGTGTGGGTGTCTGTTTTATTTTAAAAGATAGAAAAAGGAAAAATGACTTAGTTTCGAAAAAAAAAACCGATTAAACTTATGGTTTAAGAGAAATCGGGTTTCCAAAAGAAAGAGTCGCCACTTAATTTTTAGTAAAAAATCAAGAAAAAATACAACATTTTTCAAAAGACTTAAACAGATAAAATCAATTAAAAAAGGGTTCGAGATCAAATGTACATTCCGAGAAGGTGTTAGGCCCTCAGAATGCCCGCTAACTCATGGTTGACCGGCGATTTGACTAAAAATGACTTTGACTAATTTTTTTTTAAAAAAATTTTAACGAAGTAAAGGACTCATTTTTTATGACTTATTTTGAAATTCTAACTGACATAAGAGAACTTACTTATTTTAACTAATTTTGAAATTTTAATTAAGTAAAAGAGCTCATTTATTTTAACTTATTTATTTATTACTACTACTATTTTTATCATTTCTATTTATCTTAAGGGAAACAAGACTAAATGGGGTCTTTCTAAGGAGAAATAACTTAAGTGACGAGACAAATAATAGAATTAAGACCAAATACGAAATCTACATATTTTAATTCAAATATATATATATATATATATATATATATATATATATATATAA
>JAJONY010022688.1:0-10390 GCA_029582405.1 Solanum gandarillasii
TTATTGTTTCTATTAAGTATCAAGTTGACTAATTCATAATATGTAGTTAGTATTATGTATCAAGTACAATTTTACATTCTTATGTATCATCTGAAAGCGTATTGTTTCTATTAAGTATCAACATCATATTTATAATCTGTAGTTATAATTATGTTTCAAGTACAATTTTACCTTCCTATGTATCATCTGAAAGTTTATTGTTTCTATTAAGTATCAACATCATATTTATAATCTGTAGTTAGAATTACGTATCAAGTACACTTTTACATTCTTATGTATCATCTGTAAGCTTATTGTTTCTATTAAGTATCAACATCATTATGTTAATTTTTTTTTTTAGTGATTGCGGAATGTTCGTAGCTGCATTTGTTGAATTCTTGAGTGACGAAATCAACATGTCATATGATAGCTTTCAAAGTGATTATCTTCGCAAAAAAATATGCAACGCTGTTATGGAAGTATGGTCTCGACAAGGCCAGTGCTGGATATGTAAGCGACAACGATGACCCTCCAAGGCTGAAGAGTGTCTTAAACCCAGTAGCAGAAAATGAACTTGTTAATGTAGGCTAGTTAGTTTTCTATGTTACTGTTCACAGACATATACAATGCTTTTTATTTTTTAAGATATATTAATTAGTGTTTTGGAGTATTTATTGCCCTTATAATAATATAGTTTTGATTTTGAAAGAGTTTTGAGGTTTAAAAATGTTTATTTTCGCTTTTAATTTTATGTTTAGTTCAGTTAGGACTTCAAAAATTATGTATCTGATACGTGTGATAATAATGACATTTTTGTATCTGATAAGTATGATAATAATTACATTAATGAAATTTTGTGACTGAAAAATTATGCACCACGTTTCTGAAGCTTTTTTTGGACGAACAAAGATAAATAATTCAAAATTTGTATTTTCTAATTATTTTAGTGTTTCATATAGACTGAAACTGAATGTTTGAAACAAATAAATTTAGCCATATTTTGAGGGACTTAATAACGGTAACGTATTTGGGGGGATGTAATTAAATTTTCAGTTTCTAATCCCTTACCTCACGCAACAAACTGATAATCATACATCAAATATAATGTATCACACGGCGTAATAATGTATTCAATACTTATTAAAAAGATGGAATTTTTATAATTTGTGAAAGAATAGGGATAGGAGGTAATTTCTGTTTTACACTATGTGGTTTGCATAATTTTTACATAATAAAATCAAAGCCCAAAATATAATGGGCCTTGCATATATTGGAGCAAAATCTTGGACCATCAACCTATAACTACTCCATTAACACATATAATCATTGACAAAATAGCCACTTAAACTCATGTAATTAAAACATAGTCATTGCCATGAAATTTTAAATTTTATAGTATAATTTGATAACTTTGTCATGAAGTTTCATCTTGTACAATTTATAATTCAATGATAAAAATTATTTTTCAATTACAAGATTAAAAAGTGCTCAATGAACACTATTTCTCCCATAACTTTGATCTCTAATATAACGTGTTCAAACTCATTACTTATGTATCATTTATACATAGAATCAATGTTGATGTTTGTTTAGTTAATTATTATTACAAGCTACTTTTTAGTTTGTTTGCGTGCATCTTAATTAATATTGAATATCAAGCATGTTTCATTAGTACAAGTACATTATAATTGCTCACTAAGACATAAGGTAAATAAGAAGAAATTACATAACATTTTTATTTCTTTTGTAACATTCATTACTTACTTTGCCAATGGAAACTAGGATTTAAATCCCCATGACATCATGTATTGTCCGTTTTGACCTAATGAACCTCATAAATTTGTTTCTTGGTCTATACCATCATCAAACCTGAAAATACCTGAAACATGTAAATTTTTGATGTAGGATTCATCGATGATGTCATATGCATCCCTTCTTCAAAAACTTGTCAGTCTAGAAGTATGTCGATCCTTCTCTTTAACCCGCCTTCCGTCAACACCGAGTGTTTGGCCTATAGAAGTACACCTATATACCCTTCTTGCCCATACAAATCCCTTGTGTATATTCTCATATCCCTATATGTACTTCCACCTAACAACAAAGCAAGCAAAACGTGTTGAAAACTTAACAATCAATGTGAGGAAAAAATTCAACAACCTAAGATATTGTAATCATGTATTGTCTTCTATTTTTTATTTTTTAAAATATTATATGATTGACAAAACTCTCATAATTTGCATTACTTTCTTACTATGTATACCTACCATTTACCAACCCTTTAGGAGTTAGAGCAAATAGTAGAAGAATTATAATGGCAAATAAGTTGCCTATTATCTCTATTGTCATTATGATCCATCATATTTTGGTATATGTTTGATGATCGATTAAATTTAAATTTGCATCGGTATAACACTCCCTAACAAAATAGAGTTCATACTCAAGGCTCAGCAAATAGTAGAAGAATTCTAATGGTAAATAAGTTGCCTATTATCTCTATTGTCATTATGATCCATCATATTTTGGTATATGTTTGATGATCGATTAAATTTAAATTTACATCGATATAACACTCCCTAACAAAATAGAGTTCATACTCAAGGCTCAAACTCGAAAACTCTAATTAAAAAATATCATATTTTAATATATGGTAGTTAGTTTGGAAACATCAATTAATAATTTTTTAATCTCCACAATTATCTATCAGAGCCAGCTATTCCCCTTAAAATACAAGTGATTTATTTTATACATTGAAATTAGTGTAATAATTTCATTATAACCACGATTTCTAAGATAAAACAACCTGATAAATTGTGATTTAATGGTGCTAAGGTTGAGGAATCTCCATAAAAAAAAAATTGCTCGGATGGTAAGCATCACTCGTGTAAAAAAATTCTGAAACTCAGATAACAAACTCATCTTCCATTTGTGATGTGTGTCTAATTTCAAGTACAATCGCCTACCCAATATAATCTCAAAGGTAGAGTCTGAGGAGAATTAAGTATGTATAGATCTTATTCCTACCTCGTGGAAATAGAGAGGTTGCTTCCGATAGGTCTAAATTCGAAGTATGAGATTTTAATATTTCTTTTAATCCTCATAGAGAATTTCTGGCCATAGTTTTAGAAACAAAATGTGGATCTTATTTGTTCAATTTAGCTCTGTTGCTACTGTAAGTCTATAACAAATCCAGAGCTGCAAAATCTCTGCATAAAAACAAAACAAATAAAACACATAGGTGGTCTACATTGGAATTTTCATATATTCCTTTGTCCAGAGGTTACTCCCTCAATTTTTATGTCGATGGTTTTACTGGATACAAAGTTTAAGACGTTAGTTTGACTTGTATAACATCATAATTGATGTTATACAAGTCATAGGCGAAACGTCTCATTGATGTCTATTCTAACAAGATGGATATACATGAGAGATACAAAGCACCTGCCCCAAAAAATAACGTGGTCCGATACCCTTGCTAGATTCATTGTAACTCTCCTAACACCCAAGCATGTGGTCGATCAATCGTTGAAGTGTGTGAATATCATGAGGGACTACACCGGTCAGAAAATAACCTTACTAACCTATAATGCATAGAGTAACTCTATACCTATGTTATGATTATGAGAGGTAATAAGTACTTGGTGAAACACTCGAGGGTGTAACACAGGCCGACTCTGACACCATCATTATAGACTAAAAGAAAACACCATTGGTCCACATAAGATACCATGTGTCACAATTGCTCAGAACTTTTCAAAACCATACAAGTGACAAGTTGTGACCATGGAGGACCACTTGCTTCTAAAAAGAAACACTTCCCAACATACAGAATGACAAACAAATTATAGTGTCACAACTTGTAACACTATAGATGGTCAGCATTCACTCTTTTCAAACACACATTTCAATTGAAAAACTCTAGTCCTTACCTTTATCCGATTGAGCAAAAAGTAGTTTATACCTATGTTGCTCGGACTCTTCAAAAATTTCAGTGGATGCGCTCTAAAAGTAGTGTATTTTAGGAGAATCCAACACAGGTGCTGCAACGAAAGTGAAGAGTCCGCACAACTTAGGTTTATACTTGGCTATCAATATCATTTCCCCTAGATTATCAGTCATAAAAATGCAGAAAATTACTCTTAATAAGACTAACATTAGCAGGCATTCATGGATCCAAACAGCGTTTTTGAACAAGTTCAAGTGTCTATATGAAAGTTCATGGAGATAAAGAACTGGAAGCACTTTACTGAACCATAATGCATCAACACATGCTGATATTATGGCAAAACAAGTACTTGCATAATTCAACACAAAAGAAGAGCCATATTACCATGAACCAGTAGCAACTGCAGAAGATTCAAATGTAACAGGATTGGACATAATGCTTCACATAACATTAGGAGAATCAGACCACAAACACTATGTTGCTCAGACTGTCGGAGCCTCCAAGAGTAGTGTATAACATAAGGAGAATCAGACCATAAACACTACGTTGCTCGGACTCTGTCGGATCCTCCAAGAGTAGTGTATAACATTAGGAGAATCAGACCACAAATACTACGTTGCTCAGACTCTGTCGGATCCTCCAAGAGTAGTGTTTAACATTAGGAGAATCAGACCACAAACACTACATTGCTCGGGGACTCTGTCGGATCCTCCAAGAGTAGTTTATTTTTAGAGGCTCCGACAAAGGGCGTTGCAGCATTGTTCAGTCCGAGCAACATAGCATACAAGTCAGATTAACCTCAAAGCTGTTCACAGATACAAGGAAAAAATACCATCTATAACCTATGTTGCTCGGACTCTTCAAAATTGCCAACGGGTGCGTGTCGGATTCGCCAAAAGTAGTGTATTTTTGAAGAATCCGAACGGGTGCGGCATCAAAAGTGAAGAGTCTGCGCAACTAAGTCTATAACAAGGAAAAATGATATGATCAACAACTAGCATGAAAAGTTCCATTCTTTAAAGTGTTCGTCAATAACCCCTTCAAAGATTGCAACTTTAAGGCAAATAACCCAACAATTCAATATATCAGTTGATGCAAAATGCACCAATTCTTTAATCCACATAAATATTTCAGCAAGAAACCAACTTTGAATCCAAAAACAAAAAGTTAGCACAAAGAACCAAGTAAATATTTCAGCAAGGAACAACTTTGAAGCCAAAAACACAAAGTTAGCACAAAGAACAAAAGTAAATATATCAGCAAGATAGCAACTTTGAGGCAAATACCCCAAACAATTCAATATATTAATTGGTGCAGAAAACACCAAAATTTTATACTTGCCACATAAATGTTTTAGCAAGAACCCCCACCCCCACCCCCACCCCCAACATCCTAATACCTCAGCTAAGGTTCCTAAAAGATAACAACTAATCAAAATTCAACCTTCTCCCTATAACTTATTAGTAACAGAGACACCAAGTTTTCCAGCAACAATAACAGTAGTAGCCATATCAATAAACATGCCATGCTCAACAACACCAGCAAGTCTCAAAATTGCATCACTTGCATCTTTCAAATCACCCATATCCTTCTTGAAATACAAATCAATAATATAATTACCATTATCAGTAACATAAGGCTCTTCACCTCCACTTCCACCTGCTGTTCTCAACTTCCCAACACATCCAGCTTCAATAAACAACATCTCAAGCCTCTTCAATGTAAACTCCCAACAAAAGGGCACAATCTCAACAGGCATAGCAAGTCCACTACCACCTATATAATTCACCAATTTTGACTCATCAACAATAACAATAAACTTCTTAGTAGCTGCCTCAACCATTTTTTCCCTAAGCAATGACCCTCCTCTCCCTTTAACCAAATTCATTTGAGGGTCAACTTCATCAGCACCATCAATTGCTAAATCAACAATAGGGTGTTTATTCAGATCTGATAAAGGGATACCAAGTGAAACAGCTTGTTCATGAGTAATCTTTGAAGTGGGAATCCCTACAATGTTCTTTAACTTACCACTATGTAAAAGCTCAGCTATTTTGTCAACAGCATGCTTTGCTGTAGACCCTGTACCTAAACCAAGAACCATACCAGACTCAACAAACTCCACAGCTTTATAAGCAGCTACCTTTTTCAACTCATCTTGAGATAGAATAACAGGGGAAACAGAGGAAGATGATGACACCGTCAATGAAGTGTCAACTTTTTTTGTACCAAAAAATTGAGGGTATGCAACAGCCATTGCTAAAACAACACAAAGATTGAGGAAAAATCAAGAATTCAAGATAAAGATTGAATCTTTAGCATAAAATTGTTAAAGGGGTTGGAGTATAATGAAGAATGAAACCATTAGAGTATATATATAGATGAAAAATCAAGAAATGGAGGAATCTGAATAAAGGGGTTTTCTTTATTTTGAAAAAAAAATTACTATCAAGATTGGAATTTGTGGAGGGGGAGAAGATAATGTTATTTGGCGTTTGGTTTATTAGGGTTTATGGAGAATTTATAGGGAAATTGAGAGGAAAGGAAGGAAAGTGAAGGATTCGTGGGGAGAAAGAGGTGTGACAGAATCCTTGAAGCAATAAACAACTAGCAACCATTCACTGAATTTTTTCTTTGGTCTTTCTTATTATCTTGATCTCCACTATATTTTGTGCGGCTCGTTTCGGGGCAACGCTTCCAACATGACTCGTTTCTAAAATTTATATTTAAGGTTTAAATCTAAGACGTTTAATTAAATTAGAGTTTGGCTATAAGTTTTTAATAATTTTGACAATTGATAAAGTTTTAGCTGAAGTTTTACCATGTATTTCGTCATTTTGGAAAAATTATTTGATTTTAAAAAAATATGATTTATATCTATAAATTTATATTATCATTTTATAATAAACTTGTTTCGTGAAAAGTCATGATAATGAACGCAATTTATATGAATCTAAAAAAGGAAGAAAAGAAAAGTAAAAGACGATTGATTTTGTATACGAAAAATATTGCTATTACTATCTGAAATTGGAAGTGACTTTGGAGAGCAAGTTCGAATTTTTTTATATAAAATGTGTATATGAAAAAAAAAACAATAATTTTCTTGAATTTTAAACTATTTATTTATTTTGGATCATAATTTTTTTCAATGATTTACTTAATATGGACTAGAGGAAATATTAATTTATGATACTAATTTCGAGTGCCACCGTCATATGTCTATAAAAATACTTTTACGTATTTGCTTAATAAAATGATCAAACCTACACATCAAGAAATATGCTAATTAATATAAGATTATTAAAAGCATCTTATCTCTAAGCATTTTATCTCCCATACAAATAAAGAAATAATCCAGTTCGTATATATATATATATATATATATATATATATATATGCCTTTACTTTTGATATTGGCCTCTGGTTTGAAATGAGAATTTTCTACTTTCACATGGTGTGATAGAGATTTTATATATATTATTTTGGAATTTAATATCTCGTATTTGAAAAATCACTTGCTGATTGACTAATTCGTGTTAGTTTCCTATATTTTTTTTGCCTTTCATTCTCTGTTTCACTAATTTATTATCCTATCTTACAAATTATTGTAGTGATTATCTTTAGTATCATAAGCAAAACATGAATATATATATATATATATATATCAGCTTAAACAAAGTTTTCTTTTTTGGTATCAATGTCCGTGAAAAAAGCAACTTAAAAATTTATTTATATGTTATTATTTGTTTTTTTTTTAGAATTTATTTGATTATAAAATCAAACTAATAAAAAGTATTGCTTTAAATATAAATAACGAGGAACCTGAAAAAAAGTAACCAATAAAAAAAATATTGCTGATAAAAGTTATCAACACACTCAAAAAATTTGCGTATAATATATTGATACAAAATCATTGAAGTTGACTATAGAAGCAGATTTGATTCTAAAGTGGGGACAATTATCTTTAGCATAGTTATAGAATTTTTCAAAGCAATGATAAAATTATCTTTATATAGTTAATACGTTACAGATTTGAGCCATAATAAATATAGAAACAATTATTAATACTTATATTAAGATACATTATCTACAATAAGAGCAATGTTTCTGTGTAAGCTGCTAATATTTGATGCTTTATACACCGAACTATTATAATCGTACAAATTTTAATTTATAATCATATAACAAATGTCTTTTTTTCCTATTTAATGGGGACAAGTGAAAAGAATCCATAATATAGAGATTAATTAGCTCTAATATTAAATATTAATAATACTTAGTACTTATGGTAGGTGCAGGAAACAAGGCATGCATCTTGCTTTTCGTTCAATTCTCCGCATATGTACCAAAAATATTTTACTAATATCTATAATGAAATAATTGAGATTTCTCGACTTTTTATTAAAAAATTCGAATTTGATTTCAGAAATAAAAAATCTTTTGGTAGAAAGTGTTTAGTACTTCTCTTAATTAATGAATCTATCTAGTGTAAGTTCAAGATCAAACTAGTAATTTTGACATTTTTACTTTTAATTTTTAGTATAAAGCTTAAGCTCTGAAAATAAAAAATTCTTCAATATGAAGCTAACACAAATTCAAATGATCTGCTTACTATATTTCGGATACCAAATGACTAAAAACAAAGGTAGTGTCATTATGTGGGAAGTCTAGTTTTACTTTTGGACATTGAAGGGATTATTCTATGGATATTCTAATCCATTTTGTAATGAGATTAGTGTCATTATTTGACTCTAAATTATTTCTTCTCCATAATTCATGGAGAGGCGCAAGTGATTCATTCCAACTTTTTTTACTGAAATATTATATTGTATATATAAATATGAAAATGAAATTCATGTAGTCCACGTACTTTTCAAAATTTTCGTGTGTTTTCTTAATGAAGAGAGGTGTGTCAAACTTTAATAGTGATGGAGTAAACGTATCTTTCCATCTTTAATTCAGATGTCAATCAAATTTTGAAAATAAATTCATTTTTAATAATAAAATTTCATCATACGAATTCAAATTAATCGAACTCTAAAGTAGGTATCAATCGGAGTCAAACATACTTTCTTTGTTCTGGGTAAAATCTTTGTATTTGGACAAGAACTCAAATGCCATCTTGAATTAAAATAGAGTGTTTGACCATTCCAATATAATTCAAAGTCTTATTTGCCTAGTCAAATGGTCTTCTCTATTTCCATTTATTTGTTTGCTGTAAAAGAAGAAAAATCATTTTCTAACTTTTGATTTGGATAAGTTTCAATTCAAGTCCTCTAGATTTTAGTAGAAGTTCATTTCATGGTCCAAAGAACCCAATGACCAGTTGATAAAATGGACCTTGAGTTGTCATTTTACACCCTCAAACTTCCATTAAATGCACTTCTATCCCTCAATTAGTCAAAGACACATTTATCACATTCTTAATTATAGGATTTGGAAGACTAAGAAGAATATTTATTGTCCAACTACCCAAATGTATATCTTGTAAGAGCAAGTTTGATTATTTGTAATCTTATTTTCATAGTATATACTTTATATTGTTGTTTAACCAGTTAATGAATTTACACACATCTCAATTATTCTATTACAAAGAAGGGGGAATGGGTATTTAATTATTTATTGAGAGAAAGTGAGAGGGAAAATCTAAATTATTTTCGTTAACTACATGGATATATATGAACTAACGGAGGTTAAATTTGGACCATTTTGTAGTAATAGTTTTTGGATCTTGATTGTTGCATTGGTTTAATCAATCCGAAAGCGGTGCATTCCCGCAATTTAGGTGAAGTATGAATGTAATGAGATTGAAACTCCAAATTACTCTTTTCTTATGAAATGTTTATTATTCGTTGATAGATCGACTCGACTTATGGCAGAACAAAATTTGGTAGTTCAAACTTCAAAAAATATGTTGTTAGTATTAGACATTGATACATCAAACTTCAGAAATACATATTTGAAGTTCGTCCTTGATAAATCAAACTTCAGACACGTATATCGAAAGTTTGGTCTAGACAAGCCAATCTTCTGACGCGTATGTTAGAAATTTACTTCGACAAGCAATATGTCAAACTTGAGATAATTTGTAACTTCAAATGCAAATTTTGCAACTTTAGTCTGAAGTCATAGCCCAAGTAAATACTGATACACAAAGGCCCATTGGGTTATCAGTGAATATACTACTATGGACAAATTACTTAACTACACTTCTTTACTTACCTTAATATCCATTTATTCCTACTTATTTCAAAAATTTCAAAAATCCCTTATTTTACCTATGTATCCTGCATGTATCCCGTGCACAACGCTAACGCTATGTATCCCGCTATGTGGAATGTATCAAACGCTATGTATCCCGTGCACAACACTATGTATCCCGCATGTATCCCGTGCACAACGCTATGTATCCCGCTATGTGGAATGTATCAAACGCTATGTATCCCGTGCACAACACTATGTATCCCG
>JAJONY010022712.1:0-15194 GCA_029582405.1 Solanum gandarillasii
GAATTAAAAGAGTAGCTCATTATGATTATATTTTTATAAAAAAATAATATTGTATGTTGTTCAATTATGGTACGTCTTGTCGTCTTGTTAGGTAGTAATACACTTGTCATCATAATTACTTGTATAACAATTTCCGAAGGATTTTATGATAGTCTGGGTCACTTCACCTTTTAAGCCGTTTCAAAAAGAATGACTTTCATTTTTTTTTAATCTGTTTTAAAAAAGAATAATTTTTTTTTTGTAACATTTTAATTTCAACTTTTCAATGTTTAAGGCCACAAGATTAAAGGGCAATTTTGTACATTTAACATAACTTTAATTTAGGACCACAAAATTCAAAAATCTTCTTTAATTTTTTAAACTCCGTGCCAAGTTAAACTAGACCATTCTTTGTGAAACGGAGGGAGTATTTATTTAGTTTTAAGATTTTAAGTTGAATGTTCAAATTTTTCTAATTAAAAAAAAGAACTTTAATATAAAACTATCATGGCCCACGGGATAGGATTTGATGTCTTGTAGAATTCTTTATACTATATGTCTGTTCACTAAAATAATAGCAGAAATACCCCTTTTAATATTTTTCAAGTGAATTTAATTCTGTGTATTTAAATTTCCTGCCAAGTTAAAGGATATTTAAATGTTCATATAGTTTAAATATTAAAGTAAGTTGTTCTGTTAAATTTGAATATTTTTATTAACGTCAAATATGTAACTTCCTCATTATTCTATCCAATCGAGTGAGATAATATCCTCTTTAAGGTTTTCTTCAATAACCAAAGGTAGAATGTGCAAAAGCTCAAGTGGTCAGATTCAATAATAATTACCATATGATCGGGTTGAAATCTTTTTATTGTTTTAATGTTTTCTTTTTCTTTTTGAAATTTCCAGTAAAATCTGTAGTTGCTAATCTTTTGATTGATACACTTACTTTTATGGAATAGCTTGCAAATCACATAAAAATGTAAATCATAAAAGATAAATTTGACACGATGAGTTATGTCTAAGAAAGTTATTGATGAGGAAAATAGATTCCAGATCTCATTAGAGAAATCACTCACACAATCAACTGAATCCACTCTTGCGGGTATCATCTTAGTATTAATATTAAATCCCCAACTATATTTGGTATGACCTCACAGCTAACAAATGCATAATTGTCTACTTCCTTGTGTTTTGAAACAATAATTAAAGGAATTATATTTATTAAAGAAACTCTTCTCTCCATTTCACATGTGATTGTTTAGAGCTGCCTAGCAACAACCAAAACATCCACGTAATATCTTTGCTAAGTCATATAGCCAACTCAAGTTCTTAGTTATAAATTTTAGGGGGATAATTATGCGTGTTATAGTATGTGGGCATAAAGAATTATCGCTCCATCAAAATGATTTTTAGCGACGATAATTAATAACAATAGCTTAATTGTCGTTAAATATATATTTTTAGCTGTAATTATTATTTTTTGCAAATATTCTTTAAAGCCTATAGAGATATTGAATCCAACGATAGTTAACTAATACGAATAAATATTTTAACACTCTTTATTAATGTATATTATAATTGATAAAAATTATTTTTATAGTAGTATACTCTGACAGATTTTCTAATGATTGGTTAGGGAAGGAGAGAAAATCAGAAGTAGAAAGGTAAAAAGGGGAAGAATAACTAGAAGACGGTAAAATGGGTGCTAATAAGGCTACTTATGGAATTTTCGCCCCAAGAAAAGCTAGGAAAAAATAAGTTATTGCATGATTTAAGATAACATAATTTCAAAAAATATCTATCATTTGAATTAATTACCAAAATCCCTTTTTTCTTCTCTCTTTTAACAGCTGGATACATCACTCTATCTGTATCAGATACATTACAACTTTATTTGTATATAATGTATCTGGTACAAATGTTATTGTTGATACATAACTCCAATCATTTCATAAATCAGTGTGAATCTGATTTATAGTTATGTATTTGATACTAGGGGTGGACATTCAATATTCGGTTCGGAATTATCAAATTTCGGGTTCGATAATTTGATAATTGGTAGTTAAAGTAAATACCAAATATCAAAATTTTAAATTTTGATTTGATAATTTGATAATTGGTAAATTAAATTGCGGTATTTCATTCGTTTCGAATACCATACCAAATACTCAATTACCAACTAACAAAAGAATGTTTGTTTCGATTCGGTATTTCATGCACAACCCTATCTGATACATAACTTATATTTCTGATATAAAACTTATGTATCATTTACTAAATATCGGGCGAAAGAGCAATATATCCATGAATTCTAAAAATATTGAAATTATTGTAATTTACAAGAAATTTAGGGTAGAATATAATATAATTAAGGGAAAATTACGCATATAAGCAAACATATAAATTATAATAGTTAATTACTTAACATAGCTATAGTTGCCTTAATTACAGTTCGCGGCCTACTTTTAGCTATAATTACGCAACTCAGCTTTTTAGTTTTGTATAATTCGCACGTTTGTATAATTCAGATTTTTTATAATATAATTTGTGTAACTTTTATATAATTCGTAATTTGTAATACTGTTTGCACTTCTGATGTTTATAATTGTATAAATTCGCTATTTCGAGTTTATACAAAAATAACTGAATTATACAAATGTACCCGCGAATTATATAAACCAGTAAATTTATACAAATCCACAAATTATACAAATGAGATAACTTAAATTATAGCTACAACCCATAAATATGCAAACTAAAGTTATGAAACATAATTAAATTTATTATAATGGCTATTTGCGAAAGTTCCTCTATAACTAATGCCCAAATTATTGGGCTTTCTATACTTAAAACTAGCCACCATGTAGCAGCAGAAAATGGGCTTGTATGGAAAATGCACTTGCTACTTGCTGGCTACATTGGGCCTAATTCGATGAGAAGAGTTCAAATCCGATGTTCACTACAGTACTACACAGGAAATCTACACTAAAATAAGGGAGTTGCATCTGTGGTAAACATTATTCGAATCACCAATGAAGTAAAGGTGGGAGCTCCTGGGGGATGGGTAAATTTTTTTCAAAAAGAAAATGCACCGGTAGCCAATTTTTACTTTACTACTCAAATCATATTCACTTTTTAAAGTTATTTAATTTGTAGCCGATTTGGCAAAGCTTCAAACAAAAGTATTTTTGCTACCAGATACACTAAGCAAGATGTGAAGGGAGGTGAGCGATATAGGCATGAATCTCATATACATGCGAATTACGATACACACTAAATATATATATTTGTATGTATATGGTGTATTTCACATGTATATGAGATCAGATACAAAAGAGAGTGGTTATCGAGATGGGAGGGAGGCGATCGAGATTTGTTATGTATCCAAGATACACGCGAATCCACTTAGATATAATGTAACTAGGATGAATTATACCTAATTTTAACCTCATATATCTCGAGATACATGTATCTGGATATCAAAATCTGATAAGATTTATGTATATCTAAGTTCTAATCTAGTGTGAATGCGGTAAGTTTCCCTTCCATTTTTCTTTAAACTTCATACTGTATTATTAAATGCATTTCTGACCTTGACCTTTAAAAAAGAAATAAAAATTAAATGCATTTCATAGATACTAGATTGAGATAAAAGAGCATTTATTAAAGAAAACATTAGAAGTCTTTTATGTAAAAAGGGAAAAGAGCTTTTAAAGTACCAGCAACTACTGCATCTTTCTCCTTCTATCTACAATCATCACTCTTCCATATCTTCCTTTTGTTTCTCCTCTCCTTTTCACTTCATTCTCATATCAGAAAAAATGAGACCAAAGATTTATCTGTTTGGAGATTCCATCACTGAAATGTCATTTGATGAAGGTGGATGGGGTGCTTCTCTTGTCAAACACTTCAATCGCACCGTATATATATATATTCTTCAACACCTCTTCTGTTTAATTTAATTATTCTTTTTCTTCTTCTTTTTCTCTGATGATTAATTTTGTTTTTTTTGTTTAGGCGGATGTGGTGTTAAGAGGGTATAGTGGGTATAACACAAGATGGGCATTGAAGGTGTTGGAGAAAGTTTTTCCGGCGACTGAGAAATCCGAATCGGAATCGCCATTGGCGGTGACCGTTTTCTTTGGAGCGAACGATGCGTCTCTTGCTGATAGATGCTCTGCTTTTCAACACGTTCCTCTTGAGGAGTTCAAGCACAATCTTCACTCCATTCTCGCCTTCCTTAAGGTAGGTACCTACCTTTCCTTTTTCTTTTTTATTAGGCATTTTATTCATGCGGAAAAATAAAGTAACAAAATAATTTATAAAATTTTTATTTTTAACACGTTTCCCAAGTAACACCAAAAAGTGAAAAAATTTCATAGTCAAATGTCCTTAGTAGTAGTATTTCACTTGATTGACTCTATGAGCTTCTGCTGTAAGAATTTGATTTTCGATTTTATACCCTTTCTGTTTAACAATACTTATTCATGCATATTTTTTAAGAAATCATACTTTGAATATAATAAATACATTGTTAACTATAATTAATAATAAAAATAAATTAGGAATTAAGTGTAAAATTAGCCATTAATTTTATAAATTAAACAAGTATTGTTGGACGAAGAAAGTAATTCGTACACGTGCAAATCTCATAAATCCATCAAATGAGTATTATACGTTGGGATTTGCAATTTTTGAAATTTGATGAGTTTGTTGACGATTTTCACTATTTTTCTGGTAAATAAGCAGCTGTAATTGTGCTGGATCACATGCGTGGATTGCTTTTTTAATTTTGTTTGGTAGCCTAATCAAATGCTTCTATTGTTAAAATAATATATGATACTTATATTTTTTTCTTTTTAAAATATTGTCTTCTTGATTTTGTGTGTAGTATGATTGCCTTCGTTTACCATCGCTTACGAAATTTTCATTAGAAAAACAAATGAAATATAGAATAATTATAGTAATAGAATATTTTATTAGAAACAAATGAAGAAAATACATTTTCCTTTTTGACCATGAATTCAACAGCTAATTTAAATTTAGATCTATTTACTTATTGTTATTTGAGTTTTTTTATTTTTTTTCTTCTTTTGTCCATTAATTTAAAAATATGAGAAATAAAAAGAAAAAATTGTGAAGAAATAAAGAGAATAAAGTAAGAATAAAATTTAAAACTTATTTTTTGCAACTACATTATAATTTATTTTTCATATCGATCAAAAAATAATAATTTGGACATATAGTGACATTATCGACCGTATATATAATGGTCAATCTTAGGGTATTTGCATTTGACATTGTTACGTCCTCACATACCCTAACATTCAATCTGTGAAATATTTATATTACCTTCTTTCATTTCAATCTATATGATACTTTTTGCTTTTTGAAATTCAAATCATGAAAAATTTAATCAACATTTTAAAAATATTTCTTTTACAAAATTGACATGAAAAGAATTGGGACATATAATTGTTTTATATATATTTTAATATTAAAATTTTATAATTTAATATTGAGTTGATATAATTCCAGTTTAGTTTTGAAAATTAGTAAAATTGAATCTAGATAAGGAAAAATTCTCATATAGATTTTAAAAAGGGAATATTAATCGTAGTAAAAAATTTCAAAATTATCGACAGTTTCTCATTATTTATGCTTCTTTCTTACATTATGTGATTGTAGTGTTGTTTCTTAAGCTTAGTTAATTGTTCATCACTTTAAGATCTCTAGAAATTCTAGATTTCTTATGTCATGAAGACTATGGGATAGATGATATAAAATGTTATAAGTTACCCTTCCGTCCTGGAAGGAACGAATTACTCATACATGTGGTCGACTGTGTAGTAAGCTGACCCTTCAGCATTTTTAAAAGGTACATGAAATAAAAGTATATTCCATACACTCAAGTCCAAACAACATGTTATATCATAGTCAGAGCCACAGTACTATCTATGGATTCTAGCTTTCCTCAAACTCAGTATTTGTATTAAAAAATTTATTTCTAGACAAAATGTTTGGCCTAGTCGTCAATAAAGTAGGTTGAGAATCGTGAGGTCTCGTGTTTGAATTCTAGCAAGGCAAAAAACCATTAAATGCTTTCTTCCCGCCTGTCCACACTTTAGTGGATAGACTTATCTGACATTTGTACTGATGGAAAGTATATAGTAGGTATCTCAGGAAATTAATTGAGTTGTGTTCAAGCTGTGGCCTAGACACCACCATAATGTGGTGGGGTTTAAATGTGTTATATCAAACTCTATAGTATTATTTTGCACGAATATGTAGGTGATGCCTACAAGACTTGAAAAGGAAAGGAAGGAAAAAAAAATTTAAGTGGGGCTTGATGGATCCTTAGTGTATGTAGTTCTCAATGTAAAAGCACGAGCCTCTCTTTTGCTTATATATTGATCAGTATAATAAGCCTGAAGCAGTTCCAACTAAAAGTGTTCAAATATAAGGCCCAGTAGTTGCTTTTGTTGCTCCCCACTTGTCTAATAATTTTAAGTAAATTTGCTGCTTCTTTATGCTATGCATGAAGTGCCCGGTCATTTTCATGCAATTCTTGGTTTAAATAAATATATAAGCTGATTTGCTTTTTGCCTAGACGTCATAACGCAATTCTGAGCTGTGCTTTTCTTCTTTTTCATCGATCCAAGAAAGATTTTGCTCACAAATAATTCCAATTCATGGACCAGTCAACTAAGGAACACGTATGAGCTATTTGTTCCTTAATTGTTTCGCAGTTCGATGTTGATATAAAAACTCTCTCAGCCTGATCGTGTTTTCTTCTTTCTCTCTTTGTAAGTGCGCGACTTTCTTTGAGCGAGCCCTTCTCCTTTTATAGACAAAAAAGTTTTTCCTTCGTTGACTCCAACATGATAAACTTTTAGTGATTTTTTCTCATTGTATGACTCGGACAACCCTTTCCTTGTTCAACTTTATTTGTTTCCTAGTTCCAGTTGGATTTGGTCTACTGAGATCATGTTTGTGGAACTTGTTCTTTGCAACTGTCATTCTTCAAAATATGTATTCTCATTCAACAAATTCCCCTTTTTTGAAGATGACAAATCCGTGTGCGCATTCTATCATGCTAAGTGATTCTTTACACAAACATAGAACTCGAAAATGTTATATGAGAGAGACTAGGAAATGATTATGCACAAAACAACAATATTCCCCCTTTTGGCATCACAAAAACAAATTTATAAGCACAAAACCAATTATAATACCCAAGGCCAATGGCAAACATGCATCAGACTTTACACAGAATTACTGGAACAACCATAACAACATAAAAATCACGGAAATGAAATAATAACAGAAATCAAATGCCTACACAAGAGTTCAGAGTCAACTTGATGAATCATTATTCACTATATGTCCTCCTTACTAGCACGACAATATAATATTGAAGATGACACTTCATACCTTTGATCTGTTTGTATACTGCATACTTGTTGATCAACTCTATAAGGATTTGAACCTAGGTACCATGTAAGTTTTGAGCATACCGTGCTACAACTCTCCATTAGTTCTATGGGTGTTTAAAATACAATATAAAGTAAGATTTGATTTTGACCTATATATGTATATAGTGTAGTTTTCCGACGAGCTGGACACCCTGACTCCACAGTAGCTCCGCCCCTGTGTAAACCTAGTAACATGTAGTCAGTAGCCCAGACCTTTAATTTATGAAAGCTACAATAGTGAACTGCACGCTTAATATTTGAGTCTGGGTTTTGGACCGGAGCAGACCTATAATTCTGAATATGGAATTCAATTGATGAACGTCGCATATTTGGCCTATACTGTATGATAGATATGTGTGTATATATATATATGTAACATTCTGAAATTTTTATAAATATCTAACTTTGCATCCATCAAGTTCAAAGGAAATCTGCCTGTACTTTTGATGAACTTTTTTGATTGAGGGAAGTAGTTTGTCATTATATAAGTAGTCAATGACTATAACCCCGTGGTACAAATCAAAATATAAACATACAATTATCTGTGTTTGCTATCACCCATATAACGCTTAAAGTTTATCTTGTAATTTAATAGCCATCCATGTGTGTATATTCTGGAGTTAGTACTCATGTTGATGATTCACTTTGCTATGCCTATTTGTAGGGGAGATGGCCAACAACTGAAGTTATCCTCATTTCACCTCCTCCAATTGATGAACCTTCGCGACTCCTGTAATCTTTCCATATATACGTTTCATGATTCTTTGACTAGAACAACATGACGACAATATTATTATTTTTACTCTTCTTGAAACAGTACTGATTTTTAATTCAAACATATGTAGATATCCTTTTGCAGAGAACAAACTGGGACTGCCAGAGAGGACGAATGAAGCTGCTGGAAACTACGCCAAGGCATGTCTAGCTGTTGCTGCTGAATGTGGGGTCTCCGCTATCGATCTCTGGACCAGAATGCAACAAATCCCTGGCTGGCAAACAGCTTGTTTAAGGTATCTGATACCCTCCTCTCTACAAGAAAAGATTTCTTTTATGATTTTATTTCGTCGTGATTCATTTAGTTGGCTGCCCTCTGCATGCCCAGAAATGTTACGTATTATTCTGATCATCTAAGTTGTTTCCCTATCGTAAAACTTCAATTCTTGTAATGTTGTATTTCAATTCTACATATCGGCAAGCATTGTTTACACATATTTTGATTCGTATTACAATCATATATAATTGCTGGGGCAAATGTAGTACATAGTTGCTACTTGATCACAATTATATTCTTGTAGGTTTTCATAATTTAAAAATTCAGTTTATAAAGGTTAAGTGTGATCGATGCCAAATGACATGTTTAGAATATACTGTAAACTCTGTTTAATCCTAGGATTCTGTTTTGCTCCATCTCTTTTTGCATACTGGTTTTAAATGATTTTAGTTAAATACACTGACAATACAATGTAGAGAATATTTACATGCTGCAGCTTCTAACTTGCTTTATTTCCAGGTTTACAAATTTCATTAATCATGATCTGTCAGCGTATATAAGTTAAATCATTAATCATGATCTGTCAGCGTATATAAGTTAAATCCATTTTTGATGTTACAGCGACGGTTTGCACCTGAGTCGAACTGGCAACAAAATTGTGTTTGAGGAGGTGATCGAGGCTCTTAAAAAGAAAGGACTGAGTTTGGAAACTCTTCCAGTTGATCTCCCACAAATTAATGAAGTGGATCCAAATGATCCCCTCAAGTCTTTTGAAGGAATATAGTATTGACTTAAAAACTAAAAACCACTCTTCCCTTTCCTTTTTCTTAGTCAATAATATATATTGTGGAATAGATTTTATCCTATTTTGAGAACAAAAAGACCGTGTATTGTTTATTGACTTCAAGATATCAATGTTCAAGTAATTTCTCGTGGTAAATCCTAGCTCAAATGAATGTGTTTTAACATATATAGTTGGAAGTTTAGGTTGTTTAACCCTCATTTATTAGGTTAGAAAATTTTAGAAATAACAAATATAATAGACATAATAAGGCTTTATAGCTATAGTTTTGATAATTACGCTTCATAGCTATAGTTCCGTTTGCTTTGGAGGTTGTGCTTCATATATTTCTGTCCGTTTGTATATTTCACTTGCGAATATACAAATAGAGTAAGTATATACAAATTCTGTATTTATACATTTAGAAATTTTTCAGAACTCTATTTGTATTTTGCTTGCCACAATATATAAACAGAGTAATTTATTATGATTTTTTCATAAATTGTATACAAATAGTTAAGATAAGCATATACAAAACTTTGGATTTATCTAATCAGGAACCGAATTATAGGATTAATACAAAACGGGCGAATATCAAGAATTGGGGAAATTGTAGTCGCGAACTACAATTTTCTTAAACTGTAGCTATAGTACCTAGTATAGGCTAAATGTTTGCTATTCTGCATATTTTCCCAAATGTTTAGTCCATTTCCAGTCTATTTCAGCCCATCAAAAAATAAGTTAATATGTAGCTCAAATTGATATATGAGAAATCTTATTAAAATATTTTTTAATTGGATATGTTATATATAGTCATAATAAAAGGGATGTTATAAAATATTATAGTGTGGATGTCCACCACACCAAGAAGTTACTCTCACCCATTATCTCCATTACTTTCCTCCATTATGAAGATAACCATAACCTCCATAACCTCCAACTTTATAACCATTATTCTTGTAACCTTTCACTTCCATAACCTCCTCCATTATATTCATGTTAATGCCATGTTTATGACTAACCTTTTGTATGCCTCTATGTTACACTATAAATAGAGACATAAGGGTTCATATTGTATACACTTGAAGATTTGGTGAACACTTGAAAGAAAGAAAGTTATCTTATATTGTTCCTCTTGTCTTATATTCTTCTTGTCTTCATCTTTATATTATTCTTTTGTTCTTAAGTTTTACAATACGTTATCAGCACGAGTTGCTCATTCTCCGTCAAGAATCAATGGTAGGTATTTCTTGATTTTTATGAATTATCCTAGTAACTTTTCGATTGCACGGTATACTTCATATCCTATTTATTATTTGTACTAACAAAACTTGTTTTGTGGTTATTTTAAAATGGTTAGTAAATTATGATAATCTTCATAACAATGTTGAGAGATACTATTAAAATGTTTTAATTTATTTTAACTTGGGATTTTATATGGTTCCAACATGTTGTTCTAATTAATTAGTTTTGTTCATATTTACTCAATTTTAAGTCAAATCAGATTATATTTATGGTATTCAATATTTATTTTTTGGTAATGCATTTGGTTTATTAAGACATTGATTTAGAGTAAGACGGTGAATTCAAGTTTCACTGCACCAAGAGGGTAAGACATCGAGTAAAGTCTCGGTGCACCATGATAATAAGAAGTTGGGTTCAAGTCCCATTGATTTATGACCAAAGGCGTCTTTATATGGGTAAGACATTGGGTTTAAGTCCTAATGCACTATAGTGATGACATGATGATGACTAACATAAAGTTATATACTTTTGATTGAAAGTCATGAAATTTGTCTAATTAATTTGCTCCATTCTCTTATGTGAATGTGGTAGCAGTGCATAATATGTCTGAAAAATGACAAGTGGTTGAATGTATGAATATGAGTGTGGTAAAGTGTTAATGGTCATCATTGTGGTAATTAAAAGGAAGAACATTATGGGTTCTTAGATGGTCCTTCAAATGTAAAGGTAATTTTGTCCATCAAAGTGGTATGAAAGGTTATTGGGCACATTGTCTCTTAATGTGGTCCTTCAAATGTGAATGTAATTTTTATCCATCAAAATGGTATGAAAAGATATTGGGCACATTGTTGTTGATGCAAGCCAATTTGAAAAGTTTTGTAAATCCTCCATCAAAATAAAGGAATACAAAGTGGTAGTACATTTGGTACATTTGACCTCTTAAAGTGATGTTGAGGTGAGTCACATAAATTTGATAATGCCAAAGCATGACAATGAGTTTCTAATAAAAACTTATGGAGCATGCACAAATGGTTATGATTCATTTCTTGAAGAAAATGTGACTTGTGTTCGTATGGATAAGGAGATGCTCATGTATGGTTGGATAAATGTCACATCTCACCTCTACGGGAGGTTTGAGATATTGAAAAAACAAATATTTTGACATAAATGATCATTTTGGTCATATACTTTTGAGTACTACACAAATATTGTGGTATGTTTTATTATGAACTATTAGAGGACAGAAGAAAGAAATAATTATTTTCTATAAAGGTTGTGGTCATGACCAAAATAAATGTTGTTGTGTGGCAACACAAATTTGTCGTTGGTTGTCAAGAAATAAGTCTTACATGTAATAATTTTAACCATGACAATAATTATAATTTTCTCCTTGAAGGAGATGGTCACCATAAGAATGGTGTTGTGAAATTTGTGGCAGTACAGAAACTTAATTAAAAGTTTCGGAAGAACTAATTTGTTACTATCCAGAAATGAAAATAGTTCATAATATTGAGGTTGTAGTAAGTCTCAAAAGAAACTTTTTAAGTTTCGGAGGAATTGAAAAAAAATATTATATTGAGACTGTAAATTATTGAAAGATTAAATATCTTCAAATTACTACAATCAAAGAGGGTTATGAATATTTACATAAAAGGTTACCCACCTTTCGCTTGTTTGTTATATACAAATATAAGCATGATGATGGAATCGCATGCAAAAGTAAACTAGAAGTTTACTAGAATAAATATCAGTTGACATAACCGGTTGACCATTTCGATTCAAATGTGATGCAAAAGAATTGAGAATTCATGGGGTTATATGTTGAAGAAATAAAAGATTCTTCAAGAATTCTCATGTGTTGATTGTTCTCATTATAAAATGATCATTGTACCAGCAAAGGTTGGGATTGAATCCCCTGAAATTTGGAACATATAAAAAGGTGAATATAGGCCCGTTCACCTGCCACGTGGACCACTTACTGTATGATTTAATAGATGCATCTATGGTATGGTCACACGTGCATTTGTATCAACTTTACAAATTGGTTTTTAAAGGTTGTTTGCTCGAATTGTTTAATTAAGAGCACAGTTCCAAATTATAAAATTATGTTGATAATGTTGGTTGGTTTAGCAGAAATTGTATGCCTCCAATTATAGCTAGACCAATGATTATGAGAACAAATCTCTCAAATAAAATTTGTTATGAAATGAGTTTATTTAACGTGTATGCATCAAACCAACAAGGTTCTCTCATCACAATTGGTTCAGGGTCAAGAACCAAATAATTTCCATCTAAAAATTTGATGTGTGCACATATGATTTTATTGCTCCACCACGCACAAAGATGAATTCCCAAATGAGGTTGGGGGTGAATGTTAGATTTCCTAACATTAGGGGGAGATATGTTTAGCAGCAGAAATTATGTGTGGGGTGAATTATCTAGATCCTCGTTAAAAAAAATGTGAACTTGAAGTTCAAGAGATAATTCATTTGCAAAATGTTACAAATAATTTGCCAGATGTATTTGCTGACCTAATATTTTAATTAACTACAAATGCTCCAATAAATAGTCCTTGAAGGACAGAGTCTATGGTATGCTAGAAGCGTGATAGACCAATCTATTCCAAACGTAAAACTCCTTAAGGAAGGAGAAAAGCAAATTATTAAAATGGTCATGATAATGAGGTAAGTGCTTTGAAAGAACACTATGACATAACACTTCATAAAACCTTGGTAAAGGCTCAGGTACCTGAAAATGATGAAAAATGAAGAGATCTCGATAAGTTATGTCGTATTGGAATCGAGTCAAATGACCGTCGACGGTATCTTTGTTATGAAGTAGCACTCAATGCTATAAGTGGCTATGAGGATCTTAAATTCAAATCTGTCATATAATGTGGACAGATAAATGATTGGCCAAATAAAATGCACTATTCAAGTATATTTTGTTTCACTTAGAAAAGTGATGTTTCTAAACTTATAGTTCATAGATCAAAATATATGTCAGTGGGGTACAAATGAATCATTGTATGAACGTATAACCATAAGATATAAAGTATGGTTTGTGCCTCGGGGCATAAATGGTTTTCGTACAAATCCTGACAGTATTAAATGGAGATATATTCTCCAGTGGTGGATGCAATGTAATTTGTTTCAGTCTGGCAATAGATGAAATACTTGAATATGTATAATGAATGATTATTATGTCTAACTAGACGATGAAGGTTATATGAAAATCCTTGAAGGATTTAAAAAGTCTTAAAGTAATTCCATTGAGTACCCAATGGTTTTGAGGCTGCTTAACACCGAGAAAAAATCTTTTTGATCTCATGAAAATGATTTAAAATGTCATGTATTAGTGCAATTGGTGCACTTATAAATTGCTGGTTATGCAAATGCTAGAAAATTATTTGATATACATAACGAAAATTATGTGAAATGATTGTCATATTATCATTCAAGTTATGACAAGAAACTAACAAAGAAAGTGTCTCAACACATAGAAGATGTGTGATTTTCTTTGAGAAGAAAATACGAGCAACGTATAAAATTGAAATGATCAATCTCTGAGTTAGAAATGATTTGATTATGTAGATGCAGAATATTATTTGATCTGCATAAAGCTCACTCGCAAATGAGCTATTTGTTTACATATGGAGGCACAACAATATCTTGGCATTCAAAGAATCACATTAGCAACCACTTCTTCAAATCATGCAGAAATAATATTGATCTATAAATTAAGTCGGGAGTGTGCTTGATTGGAAACATGATCTATCATATTCAAAAAATATGTTATTTTCTTTTGAAAAGGATATTTCGGCCACCATATACGAAAATAATATATAGCTCAATTGAAGGGATGATACAATCAAAGGAGATCGGACAAAACATATTTCACCAAAAGTCTTTTTCACACATGATCTTCAACAAAATGGTGAGATAGACGTTCAAAGACCCATTCAAGTGATAATCTTGTAAACTTATTCACTAAGGATCGCCAACATCAATATTTGAGAAGTTGTGATATAAGATTGGAATGCATTGTCTCCGAGATATCAATTAAAATTTTTATCAGGGGGAGAAAAAATACGCGTTGTACTCTTTTCCTTAACCATGATTTTATCCCGATTAGGTTTTCCTGGTAAGATTTTTAACGAGGCAACATTCAAAGCGTATTAAAAGATATGTGTACTCTTTTTGTAATGACTTGAAAAGTTGACTTTGGTCAACCTTTTTGGAAGACGTGCTCAGATGAAAATTCTGACAGCTAGGTTAGCTTCGGAAGATCGATTTTGGTCTAGAACGACCCTTTGTTCACTTCCCGAAGCTTTAGATGGCAGTTGTGGAATCTGGCTCAAAACGATACTGGGTGTGGGACCCACTTTTCATCGAAGCGAGCTCCAAATGGAAATTCCGCCTTCACCGTTGAGTCCGAAATATCATTTCCAATCAAATTCCATATAAGGTTTGTATTTTTCCGACTCCGAACGAGTCCGAAACATCGAAATTTAAGTTTGAAGGGTTGTAGAATTTTGACGCGGCGGTGACGTGGCAGAGCCACGTGACGCCACGTGGTAGCGGAGTGGAAATCTGGAAATTTCCAGAATTTAGGACGAATTTCGTCCATTTTTTTCCCTCAACTTCAACTTAAGATTTCTCCTTCATTTTGAGTCCAAATTAAGTGATTCAAAAGGCTAACTTCAAGAGAATTTCGTGGG
>JAJONY010022718.1:0-89011 GCA_029582405.1 Solanum gandarillasii
GTCTTTGTTTACGCTTTATCTATTCTCCTCTTTTGAATGTGGCTTTGAAACATTTGAGACAAGCCATCACATCATCTTCAATTTTTTTTATTATTTGTCTTCTGTTTGATTTTGACTTTTACTTTTAACTATATTGATACTCTTAATGAGATTTGTGTATGTTTTGTGTGTGTGGCAATTCTTATCGATAGTATATTATACTATAAATTTATGAAAGTTATCATGCTATTAAATTGTCCAAATAAGAAGTACGCCTATCAAAGTAGAAGTGTTATAATATTAATTTTGTGTTGATAACCATATTGATAGAGAAGACAATACGTAAAGGTTAGAATTCCCCTTTCAGTCTCTTCTTAATTTGATTTTTATATTGTCTTTGCAATTTTATCACTTAATGAAAGATTTTGAAACATTAGTGAATCTTACGTGTAGAGGAGATATGCTAGCAATATTTCTTTAAAAGAGTATCATCATCTGTGAAATTAACAACTTTATTGACATTATCATTTTTGTTAATGTTTGAGTCCTTGATCAAAATCTTAAACATAATTTTTTTCCTCCATTAAATCGCCAAGCTCGGTTGGATAAGAACTTTCGGCATTTTTAAGTAATCCTTCTTTCAACTCTTTTGCAGTCTTACCTAGTAGTTGTATAGTCTCTTTATTCAAAAACAATATTGAAATAAATGCAGTGCCATTCATAACAGACATTTGGAGCCTTTATCTAAATATCATAATATATTGTGTTATATAATATAAATATAATTTTAAATATGTTGATTGTTTATACAAATTGTGAATAACAAATTTAACTTCAGAAGTGCATTTTTGTACAATAATATTTGGTTCCCTTTGTATCAACCTTTGTAATACAATTGTTGCAAGTCAAGTATGATCATTCATTGTCAAGTTCCAAACATACGAGTTTTGCAGCAATCCAAAAGGAAGACACCTTTGAATTAAAAATAACATAACAATAAAGTTAGGGAAAAGGGTCTGAAAAATACACCAACTTTGGCCGAAATTGTTGTTACGATACCAAACTATATGGAGGACCTTTTACCCCCTGCACTTTTTAATAGTGTATTTTAAAGGTATATATGTGCCCACGTAGACACATTACTATTTATAATGATGCAATATTTATGATGTTTACGTGGACACATATATACCTTTAAAATACACTATTAAATAGTGAAAAGGGGTAAAAGGTCTTTTTCAAAGTTCGGTATCATAACAACAATTTCGATCAAAGTTCGGCTATATTTCAGACCTTTTTCCCATAAATTTAAATAGACCAATTATAAAGTAAATATATTGTGAGAAAATTAATAATAGATTATTAGAGTCAATTAAGATCATTGAAATCACGAAAATATGTAAAAGATACAAATCCTTTAGGCAACTCATCAGAAATAGAATGATGTTTTTGAGAACTTGTCTGTGAGAGCCTCTCATATTTATAATCACATGATAAAATCAAATTGCAAAAATATTTATAACATATAATTTTGATATAATTTAAAAATTTTAAACAAAAGAAAAATTAAATAAATTGCAAATGTTGATGATACATGCCTAAGCAAAATAAAATAATCTTCTCACCTATCTTTAAATTTAGTAGGCCGAGGTAGATTACGATTAATAGAGTTTTGTTTGAAACCAACAACTATGCACTGAGTAGATTTCTACTGAATGATGTTAAACAGGGTAAAAAAATATACACAAAATAAATTTGTATTTTAATTATATTTAATGAAATTACAATGTTTATACCTCTAAATTTGTGAGCCTTCATTAATTGACAAACCACAATCAAAGGTTCATCTGTAGATCCCTTCAAATGTGGTTGTATTTGGTCCGCAAGTTCACCCCATTGACAGTCTATTTTTACTGTATGAATGAAATATTATTAAATTTTAATAAATTAATATATATAATAATAAAATAATATTAATAATACTTATTTATCATCTTCTAGAACAATATTGATGAAATAACTGTTGTTATCTCCTTGTTGTATCATTTAAATTGGTTGACATGTGACAACATGTCCAACAACATCTGCAAAAAATAAATTAGTAATTTTGTAAATTTAAAAGATAATAAATGGAATAACATATCATTATTACCCAAAAGCTCTTTCTTATCAAAATTGTGATGAATTGCCAATTGTTCGAAGCTGCGGATATTTAATATATCCATATGAAAAGATGGATCTTGCATTTCCATAACTTTTGTATTGAAAGTGAAGGTAAACTTGTGTTTGTGTGTTGTTGTCTTAAATTTCATGTTATTTGGGGAAACCACAAAGTAATTCATCAGATAAACACCAACTTTATATAGAATTTCTCTGAAATGCTTAATTACGAACTTTCCAAACGATGCATGTATACGATCGCCCTGTAATAAAGCAAAAGATTATTTTATGATAATTTTTATAGAGTATAAAATAAATATTTCTATGTGTAACACCTCAGTATTTGAAAGAGCTAAATTTAGAAATAACTAATTTGGAAAGAGCCAAATCTGAAATTTTACAAGTTATGCTTAAGTTTTGAGTTTTGGGTCAAATTTAAACGACCATAACATTCTGTAAAGGATGATTTAGGTGGCCCATAAAATATAAAATGAAAGGTCTTTGAATCCTCTTTCCAACGCCACCGATTTTGCTAAATGTTAAGCTCGTATGACGGAGATATGCCCATTTGAAGTCGGTCTGTCTAGTTAAGGAAAGTTACCCGAATTAATTAGGGGTATTTCGGTCTTTAAAAAGAAGGCGCAATGATCGCCTAACCAGTTGGGGGAATCGCCGAATAGCCATGATCGCGCCTAAAGTTCAAATGTGCCAAGCCCTGAAGGTGAAAATCAAGTCGGTGATAGAAAGGAGCAGTTGGACTATCGCCAAACGATTCCGTGATGAAGTGTTGGATCGCCCAAAGTTACCGAATTTGAAGGCCAAAGCATAAGGCGTTGGAACTGACCAAAGGACGGATCATTGAGTGGATCGGCGAGCCCAAATTAATTCGTTGGGTGGTCTTTCGCAATATATATTTGGTGACTATAATAATATTTTTGAATATTTAGTTTAGTATCTAATTTTTATTGTCAATTAGTTTTCTAGTTTTGAGTGTTTGGAACTAAGACTATTGAGACAATATTGTCCTTAGCTTTGAAGAATTGAAGTTTTCCACTTTTGAGAAATAAGAAGTGGGTCTTTGAAATTCCTCAACCCTGACCTTTCTAAAGACGAAATTAATCTTACCCAGTTGATGGAAACATAATCTGGTAACGATTTTTATCTTTTTATGATGTCTAGTTAAAACCCAATTCTTGGGGTGTGACTATGTGATTATTGGTTGAGTTAACTGTTGGGTATTGTTAATTGATAGTTTCAATGTTGTTTAAAGGTGATTTCAATCAGTAATTGTGGTTTAATTTGAAGGGTTGTAGTTGCAAATGCGACTCTACCTTCATGTTTTTAGCTTCCTTGAGAGAGAGGTTTTAAAACCAAGATTACAGAATTGATGGCCTGTCGGTATTGGGTTGTTATGGGTTCAACTCGAGAGAGTGAATCCTAAACCCGTTTCCACACATTCAGCTCGAGAGAGTGAATGGACTAAAGTGTAGGCTGCTTTTACTTGCTACTTATTTGTGTTCGAGAGAAACCAATTTGTTTCAGGGTAAATTGTTCGAGAGAATGTTTATCCCCACTAAAGTCTAGCTTATTGACGGATTTACAACTATTTACTATTAGGTGCAATTACCCATTTGACAACCTCAGCCTATAATCCAATCACATCCAAAAAACCCATCTCATTGCTTGTTAATTCATGTTTTTTACTATTGGGTAGCTGATAATTGAAACCAAAACCCCTTTTATTTGACACTTGTGTCATCCACTAAATTTAAAGTATGCTTTTATTTGTAAATGTCTTTACCTATAATTGACTTGAACATATTCATACGTGGCTCTTGATTCTTAAGCATGTACCACTCCCTGTGGGATTCAACCCCAACTCACTTAGTTGGGTTATATTACTGACTAAAGATCATTGGCACTTAGAATTCGAATAAGTAACCTGATACGTGAAATCAGTTAGCCACAAAAAGAGGTATATTGTCAAATTGTTTCACTCTTTAAGATTGTTTCCTAAGATCAGTTTAAGTGCTTACATCACTTAGTCAACCGGACCAACGGGGCAAATTCTTGGAGTCACCACACACAGTGTTCAAGGTAAGCTCATCACATAAGGCATTGGCACGAATATCAAATGAGACTCATTCGAGCTACTGTGTAATGTTCATCACAAGAGACTTCATTCGATAACTGGCTAGTCACAACAAGATGCAAAAAGTTCACATATTGTCTATGCAACTTCATTTGACCTCATCGTAGTCGTACATTCATTTTGTTCAATTAAGAGAACTATTTAAGTCATCCCGATTGATTATAACCGATACTCAAATTTGCTAAAGAAAAACCACAATACCACACAAAAGTTGTGGCACAAATTTTTCAAAATGGGATAAAAACCATTTCCATTTAAAACAAGGAGCCACAAGCTCAATCATCCACAAGATAGAATCAAAACATGATTAAAACACAAAACCCAATATATATAATAAATGTAATCACAAGAGGTAGGTATAGAAATACCTCACCCGACCCACAAAATAAAAGCAGTTCTCCTCAAATGCAACTAAAACAACAAAAATCAAGAACAACAACAGAGAGGGAGGTAAAGAATGATCCTATGTAATCAGTCACTTCGTATGTCGGGGCATCAATGCACGGTGTCACACTCTAGTCTAGGGCATCAGTTCCTGAGGTAACAACAACACTAGATCCACTAGAGCCTTCCATGGAAGTGTTTGTCAGCGATGACTGAATGACTGACTGCACTATCGTGTCTTCTAAATTAGGCAGGTCCCTATAGATGGTCGCCTCTTGAGCATCAAGACGCTCCTCATCCATCTCTCCCTCTGACTCAACAGCAGCCACATCATTTGTAGGATCATCTCATGTGGTAGCTAGAGGCATATCAGAACTGGTCAGAACACCCAGAGCATCAGCTGACTAAAACACTGAAGTGAAGTCTGTGGACTTCAAATAGTCCACATCCTTCTTCAATTTAGAAACATGTCTTTCAAAGTTGTCACCTGGGATGTAACCCTCAGTCCTCTCTCACCAGTCTCTAATCTCACCGTGAGATCATCAATCGATGTCTGGAGGGTTGTCAAATCAGCTAAAATAGCTTGCTCAATCATCCAAGGCACCCTGCCCTCTAGCCGGGAACCCCAAACATCGGTAGAATGGGCTAGGTACCCCATGTTGACGAGCATGGTCTTAGTTATCCTAGTGGTATGGAAAGCTGCAAAAGAACCTGGGCGTGGGAAGGAGTGTTATGAATGCACCTGAAGGCCCGGAGGCCAGAGTTGGCAAAGATGCCTCTGTGGGTATGGGCTTAACATCAATCTCTGGGGATCTATCCACCGGAGCTGCTATCCGCCTCATCCCATGCGTACTCAACCTATATGTCTTGGATATCATTGGAGGATGTAGGTATGACCTCAATGTCCATCTTCTCATGACGAGGAAATCTTGCCCGCCGACATAACTCTGTAAGAAGCACTAGGAAAGGAAGTGAAGTCAAGCGCTGTTTTGCTCTCATGGCCATCTACTTTTCTATGATTAGCCCAAAGTTTAGCCTCTTGCTGGATATGATTGACCCGAGATAGGCCAGTTTTGGGTGGTGGAGGATGGACTCATTCTGTGAAGGTATAATGGCGTTCATAATAAACCCGAACAAATACCGAGCGGTGAAGTTCAAGTCCTTCTTCTCAATTGGGGCTCCTTCCTCAATACACCTTAGGGTGGTGTCAGAAATGATGGGAGCCAGCCCTTTACGTTATCCAGGGTCTGTGATGTAGTAATGCCCTCGTACTCATGCTCACATCATGTAGCTCTGTCATGTGTATCATTGATATCATTGTTGTTGCATTCCACTGTTCTCCCCCGTACCGTTACGGACGCCACCGATCTGAAGGCGCTGGCCATCTTTTTTCCTTGGGGTACTAGATCACCATAGGCGGTGTAGAACTCTCTGACCCATGTAGGGATGTCTAGGCCTCGGGACCTAGTGAATATGTCAAATCTATGGAAACGGAGAGTGAACTACACCAAAGAGTCCATGTCTACCACACCATCTCTGGACAATAGTTTTTCCTCTAGAATGGTCCTCAATCCCTCGTCCTTTAGTCTGTTGATGTAGCTGGGGAGGAGGACCTTGAACTGGTGGTGCAGGAACCAACGTCTGTCCCAAAGCTGGCATGATATCAGCAACAGGAGGGGTAGACTACAGGATCCTAGACGGATCTTGACAAACTCTGGCACGAATCTCAGCTCGCCGAGTTTGTAGTGGTTGGTCATCCTCAGGCTCAACGAATGCAGCCTTAGAATCAAAAGACTCCCCATCACTGCCAAAGTTATGCTCCAATATCTCCGCTATAGGCGCTTTTCCCTTGCTATTTCCTCTCTTGAGAGGTGATTTCTTGCCGTTTTAAGAAGGAGCAACTACTCCCTAATTGATTACTATGCCCCATGCTCGTTTGCGGGGTGACATTCAACATTCGTCCCAGTTGGTCCTAGCCATATCTTTAAAACACATCAAAAAGAGTTAGAAAATACCGAAGAAAAATTGCAAAATTCATGTTGTAGAAAGACTCACCGAACCAATCGGCGAATAGCAGAGTAACTGTGACGAGCAAGATCGGGCACGCCAAAATGATCAGTCTGAGAAATTTCCAAAAAAAATAGGAAAGTCGGTGACATTCAGAGCCCTTCAGCGAATCACCGACACTACTCGGCGAGTTCAGACTAGCCCGCCAAAATTTAAGGCATGTTTTTAGGAGTTAGGGGTGCAGAAAGGGCGATTAAGGTAAGTTATGGCAAACTCAGGCTTCTCACTGAAATTTAGAGACTCTAACTCAGCCAAATTGAGAAATTAAGGGCGATGAAAAGGGAAGTTGGCGATCCGCCGAGCCGTTCAGCGAGCTTGTCCCAGCTCGTCAAACTGCCCAACGTGCCAAATTTCGATGCCATTTCCCAAAATCAAACCCGCAGATCCCAAAAACAAAATCAAACAACCCACTTATGTTATTAGATCGAAACCCAATGGACCCATACCTTTGGATTTCTCAGAATTCCCTCGGTTTGGCCAAAATTGGCCATTTGACCACTTTTGCCCTTCAAAATGAGGTCAAACGCTCCATCATTGGGTAAAGTACGTCATTTAGCTCAATTGGGGGTTACTCAGACTTCACCCAACTAGTCCCAACATAAAATAACCGCAACCCAACCATTACTGATAAATTTTAACGCACAAAACTCGGAAAATCAACAATTCAAGCAATTAGGCACAATTTCGAAACTAAAACAGGCAAACTAACACATCAAATACAATCCCAACACAAACCCAGGAAACAAAAACATAATTTTACAAATTGAATTTGAGTTCAACCACTAATCAAAAGTTCGGGCTCGAAAAATCGACATTTAAGCCGAATGAAGAATTTGATAAGCCAGGCGGCAATATAATCCAAATCAGAGCACGAGATTAACACAAAAAAGGCGATAAAAATGGGAAAATATTTAAAATATAGAATGCGGGTGAAAGAGTACGATGTTAAAAATAGGAAAATGCAAAATATTTCAAAAATTTAAACTGTTTACCCTTTTAAAATGCTTCAATTTGTGGCCCTTTTGGTGATATTAGTCGACCACACCAAACCAATCGGTGATCCACAGAGTGGTGATTTACGTCACCCAGTTTTACAGGACCTCCATCTAATTTTGGTGTCCGAACGGCAGACAAAATCGGGCTCGCCGACATGTTCGTGAGTAGGTGATTAATCCACTGCCCCGCCGAGTTTTACAGAATCCCACATGATGTTTTTATGAGTCCATTGATGATCCAAGTTGGGCTATCCGACCAACACATTTTCCAACACATCCCACTTTTCATCCTACAAATACAACACCCATTATTCCAAAACAAACACAGAGCATTAAAAACTTGGGTTGCCTCCCAAGAAGCACCTTAGTTAACGTCGTGGTACGACGAAAGTACCCATTTAAGTTTCATTATTGGGGTTTTCCATAGTATCACTAGGCAACTACCCTTGTTATCTTTGGTTAAGATATGATGAAATCTTACCCATTTGGGTCTCCAACTGCTTGATAGACGGAATGAGAAGTCACCAACTGGTTGAGAGTCGATATGTCTTCTTTTATTTCCTTCAAAAATTTATCGGACCCTTCAACCTTGCTGAGAATGCGTCAGAGCATATCCTTAGTCTGTCCACCCTCAGAATCTTTGGGCTTTTGACGCTCAAGGGGAGGAGCATATCTATCCTTCTCTCCTTCTATTTCCTTTCAAGTGGCGTTATAAGGATGCCAATCTCTATCACGAACTCTGCAGCCCTAATCTCTATTCCTACCTTGGTTTCCACCTTGTCTTGGGTTGTTAGCACGATAACCTCCTCTTTGGTTTGCTAGGAAGTTCACTTATTCATTGTACATAGCTTCAAATTGGGCTTCATCGGGGTTTACTGCAGTAACACCCATAATATTAACACTCTTTGTACCAATATCCATGACAATTTTAGCTAAGATGTCCATTTGAGTCATCATGTTTGCCATATTTTGGTCTCTCTCTTGATCTTTTTCGATCTACTCCTTTGTCATTCGAAAGGTGAGAGGAGAGACTTGGTCTTCACGAGTGGACCACACCCTGTTAATCTTGGTCTGCAATTGATGAGTCGGGAAATACTTCATAGAGATTCGATAAATGTATTGCAGTAGCAAGTTGTCAGGCAATCCGTTAGTTGGGCATTGCAACAATAGATTCTTGAACCTCAGCTAAGTCTCGTGGATTGGCTCTTCTTCCAAGCGCTTGAAACTTTGGATACTATTGATAAAAAACACTATCAAAGATGTTTCATCCAATACTAAGCATCAACGATCATTTAATAGTAATATAACCCAACTAGTGTGTTAGGGTTGATTCCAAAGGGAGCCGTTCATACTCAAGAATCCATAGTAAAACATAAACATGCACAAGTTAATCATAGCTAAAAACATCTATGAAGAAAAACATAATTCAAATTTGGGGTGACAAAAGTGTAAAATATCTAAGGGGGTTTTGTAATCAATTATCAACTAAGACAATAAATAATATGAAACCACGAATATGGAGTCTAGATTCTTGGGATGTGATCGCATTATGGACTTAGGGGAAAAACCGGGTAATTCCAATTAATAGTAAACCACTGCAAATCGGATATTAAGCTACACTTTAGGTGAGGCAAACTTTCTCTCGAAGAACTTACCCCAAATCAAATTGGTTTCTCTCGAATACCAATAAGTTGCAATGAAGCACAACCTTCGCTTTAGACGATTCACTCCCTCGATCTGAATGTGTGGAAAAGGGTTTAGGGTTCACTCTCTCGAGCTGAAACAATGACAACCCAATACCCACAGACCATCGATTCTGTAATTTTGGTTTTAAAACCTCTCTCTTGAGCAAGCCAAAAACACGAAGTTAGGATTGTATTTGCAACTACAACCCATTAAATTCAACCACAACTACTGAATGAAATCACTTTTAAACAACAAATTAACTATCAATTAGAAATATCCTACAATTAATTCAATCCATAATCACATAATCACACCGCAAGAATTGGGGTTTTAACTAGACATAGTATAAAGGCAGTAATAGATACCAAAATGTGTTTCCATCAACTGGGTACAATTAATATATTCTTTACAAACGTCTAAGATGAAAAATCTTCAATACCCACTTCCAATTTCTTAGAAATGGAAATATTCAAAGCTTAAAAGCTAAGGAAAAAATATCTCTAAACTACAGTTCTAAGTTCTACAATTGAATAATAAACTTAATATACTAAAATGACATACTAAAATAAAAATTCAAACAAGTATTTATAGCTGTCAAAATGTGTGTTGCGAAGGACCAATCGATGCAACAAGTAGGGATCGCCGATGCACTCGGTGATCCGCTATTTGGTCATTTGTATCGTTGTTTTTCTTTTGCCTTCATCATCTTTAAGGTACTACAACTTTGGGCGATAAGGCACTGCATCGCAAAATTTTTTGGTGACTCGCCGACTTGATTTTCTCCTTCAGGGCTTGGCAAAGTGGAACATTAGGCGAGACCAAGGCCATTCGGCGACTCAGGCCCTCTTTTCTTCGTTCTTTCAGCTGACTTGTTCCTTTTTGCTCAATAGTGTCCATGATTTGTTCGTAAGTCCAAATACCTGAAATTGAAGGATTTACATCAGTTATTGAGACAAAATATGCATTCGAGGATACTAAATCTGTTAAAATAAAGCTCTAAATGAGTCCAAATCATGGACTCATCAACACCCCCAAATTAAACTTTTGCTTATCCACAAGTAAAACTCAAGTTCAGTAGTTGAAAAACGAAGTCTCAAAGAGTGTTTCACAAGATTCAATCATGAATGCACACAACGTGATTCAACTTACTCATGCAAGGATCAATTGTGCATTCAAAGATTCAAGTAGTAACTCACCATTACCAAAGAATTTTAAGCTCACATTACTTGCTTCAAATGCAAGTTCAATCTCAACAAAATAATCAAATGCCCTCACACAAAGAATGATTCCATATTCACACACAATGATTCAACGATTTAAAGTTCCGGAATCAAACGCAATTCTCACACTCACAAATATGAACACAATGTACGATTTTCACCCATAGGTTTGCCCTTATTTTGCAATCGACTTTTGTTTCAGCTCATTCAAGATCAAAAGGTTTTTTCAAGGCTTGTAATGGGGTTAAGTGCAAAGGTATGGTCGTTTAGGCTCGTAGGATGTAATTCAGATGAAATGTGATGTGAACAACACATTCTTTCTTTTTCTTCATCATTTTCATTCAAGCTCAAAAGTCACCTCGTATTAATCTTCCATGGACGGTTGGAAAACCCATTTTCTTTGTATTTTCACAACTCTATTCCACAACCCTTTTTTTCTTTTCTTCTTTTTGTTTCATTTTTTTTTTATATATGGATGGGTTCTATTTTTCTCAAAACATGGGCAAAAGGGACTTCTTCGTATTTTCTTGATTTGCCTTTCATTTTCACCACACCCCCATCTTAAGCTTTTGGCCTAAGTTGGCTATTCAAACATGCCACAAATCATGAGGATTATGGGTAATGGATCAAGAAAGGTTATGTTTTAATCAAGTTTCTTCCAAGAAAAGGATAAGGCTCAAAGGGTGTTCAAAGGATGTTCACAAACTCAGAAGGTAGGCCACAAAAAGTGGTATAATGTCAAATTGGTTCACGCTCTTTAAAGTTGCCTAAGATCATCTCAAGAAATTGCCTTTACTTAGTTAACGGGACTAACATGGAAAATTCTAGGTGTCTTCATACATGGTTGACGGAAAGCTCATCACACAAGGCATTGACACCAATGTCAAAACAAGACTCCACACTTTCGCTAATTTGCAATGCTCATCACAGGAGACTCAATCTGGTACTTGGCTAGCCAGAACGAGATGCAAAGAGTTCACATACTGGTTATGCAACTTTATTTGGCCTCATCATAGACGCATATTCATGTTTGTTTGAATATGAGCACTATCCAAGTCATCGGTATTGATCAAAATCAATACACAAATTTGCACAAGAACAACAACATTCAATATAGACAAGAGGTGGATTTTTTTTTTCCAGAAGGGTCAAAAATCATTTACAATTATAAACACGAAGGTACAAGCTCAAACCTTTCACAAAATGTAATGTAAAACAAAAATTCAACTCAAAACCCAAATACATAAACAAAACAAGAATCACAAAAGGTGGGCCTCACCCCACCACAAATAAAAGCATTTGTCCTCAAATACAAAAAAAATTATCCAAAAGTAAAAATAAAAGTAAGAGAAAGAGGGAGGTAAAAGAGGGAATCCAGTCTACGTAGTCGCTTCATCTCTTTGGGCATCAGTGCCTGGTGCATTAGTCAGGACTCGGGCCTCAGTACCCATAGTCACCTCAGAAGGACCAATATAACTAGATCTACTAGGAGAAACCATAGATGTCTCAGTCAACGATGTCTAGATCACTGACTGCATAATCATCTCGGCAATATCCAGAAAGTCCCCATATATGCTCGCCGACTATATCTTTATACGCTCCTCATAGGTCTCAGCATCCAACTAATCAATTTCTGTCTCATCCATGTGTACATCTCCGGTGGTAACCGGAGGAATGTCTGAACTCTCAGGTGGATACGTGTCATCAACAACCTCCAATAAGGATGTGAAGTCAGTAAACTTTAGATAGTCTACGTCCTTCCTCAAGTCAGCTACCTCGGCTCTCAAAGTCGTAACCTCAGAGGTCTCTCCTTGCCTGCTCTCACAAGCTGTGACTCTAGAAGTCACATTATCAATAGAGGCCCAGAGGGGAGTCAGTGCAGCTAAGATAGTAGCCTCAATCATCAAGTGGACAGATCTCTCCAATCGGATCGCCCTCACATCAGCTGAATGGGCCAGATGCTCCATCTTCAGGATCAACGTCTGAGTAATCTTGGTCTCCTTGAAGGAAGTAGAGGTACATGGAGCTTCTGAATAAGAGAAAGGAGGGGCAGATGTACCTGAAGGTCTGGAGACCATAGTAGGCACAGGGGCGTCTACAAGGGTGTGAAATCAACATCAACCTCTAAAGAGGTATCTGTCGGAGTTGCTCTCATCCTATCAGCATTCTCATAGGTGTACTCGTCCTCAATATGCTGGATGTCAGTGGAAGAGTAAGGTGTCACCTCGATGTATTTCATGTCGTCCCGAGGCACTCCAGCACGTTGACATAACTCAGTGATCAGGACAGGGAATGGCAAGGAAGTTTGTCTCTACTTGGCCCCCATGGCCATTTCCTAATCAATGATAAGGCCTAGGTCAATGCGCCTCTTGGATATGATAGACCCCAGGCATGCTGCGTTAGGAAGGCGGAAGATAGACTTGTTCTGGGATGGCATAGTGGTGTTGCTGATAAAACCAAACCATAACTGGGTAACAACACTCAAGTCCCTCTTCTCAATAGGGGCCCCCGCCTGGATCCACCTCAGGATGGTATCAGATATCAAAGGCGTCAGCCACCCCTTCAAGTCATCTAAGGATTGAGTGACAGGTAATACATCATAAGGATGCGTTAAATGTAGAGCTCTACCCAATACAATGGTAATATATTCACTGTTGCACCCAAATTGCTTATCCTTGACCATGACCGACTACACCGGTCTGAACTCGATGGCCTTCTTCTTACTCTTCGGCACCAACTCCCCATAGGTTGTATAAAACTCCCGGACCCATCAAAGAATGGAGGGGCCTTGGGGCCTGGTAAACTGGTCAAATCTACGGTAGCTTAGAGTGTCCAGCACATCGGAGTACTTGTTGAAGAGTCTGGGTAGAGAAACGACTTGTGGCATTGAAGCTACAGGAGGTGCCGAAGTTGGTACTAAGTCTACTAGTGTGGGAGCAGTAGGGACTCTGGCTGAGTCAGAGTGAGATCTGGCTCGGAGTTTAGACTGTCGGGACTGTAGAGATTGGTCATCCTCAGGCTCAGATAGAACAGCCTGGGAGCTAGTGATCACCGTGTCAGAAATAGGACTTTTGCCTTTGCCTTTATCACATGGTGGAGGCCGTTGCCTTCCTTTCTTTGGAGAATTTCAACTCCCCTCATTTGGTGTGATACCACGTCCTCTCTTTCGGGATGGCATGTCTATATTCATTCGTACCGTATATGCAAAACATTGGGAAAAAGTTAGAAATAACTTAAGCAAGATCATAGAAAACAGTTGTAGACATTCTCGCCAAATTGCTTTGGGGAGCTGGATCAGGCTCGCCGAAAGGATTGGATTTAAAATTTTGACAAGTCAGCGATGTGCAGGGCCTTTCGGCAAGCAAGGACTAGCTCGCCAAAAGTTACAGTGGAAAAAGGCTACAGGGGTGCAGACAAAAGGCGATCAAACAGACTTTTGGTGAGTCGCCGAGTGACTTCGGCGACCTCAGGCTTCTCATGGAAAGTTGTAGAACCCAACAACACATTAAGCATGAAATTAAAGGGGAGATGGGGAACTTTGGCAAACTTCTGAGTGGTTCGATGAGCTCGACCTAGCTTGCCAAACGACCCGACGTGCCCACTTTCAACCCAACTTCTCAAATTCTACCCCATAGCCCCCGAAAACAAAATCAAACCATGCACTAGTCAAATTTAGAGCAAGGACCATAACGCCAATTGCCCCGGGATACTCAGACTTCTCTCGATTTTGCAAAATTTGGCCAGTTGACGACATTTTCCCTTTAAAATGACGTCATCCTTTATATCATTGGGAAAATTATGTTGTTCGGCAGAAATATGGGCTTCTCACACTTTACCCAACTAAACCCAACGACATGTAAGAACAACCCTACAAAATTAGTTCATTTTAAAGCGCAAAAATACGGGATTTCAACATTATACACATTATAGGCAAGTTATTCAAATTAAAATAGACAATTGGACAAACTAATCCTTTTACAAAGTCCTAGCACACTTTAACAAGATAATATTATTGCAAAAGTGTACAAATTCGATAAATATAAACTCGGGGTTCAGAAAACCAACCTTTAATGCTGATTAAAACAAGATTGTAATGCTAGGCGCCAAAGTATTACCAATTCGAGCACCAATCAAAAACTCAGATACAGTAATAAAGAAAGAAATATATAAAATGCTAATCGGGTGTGAGTTTGTGAAAGTCGAAAGTGAAGAGTTTGAAAATTTAAAAGGCCGTCCAGTTCTCGCCCATTCAGTGACATTAGTCGTGATCGCTACACCACTCGGCGACACACTGAGTGATCACTTACCTTGCCGAGTTATATAGGACATCTAGTTAAATTAGGGTGTAAATGGTGGATTAGTTCGAGATCGCCGACCAGTTCGGTGATTAGCTAATAATTCCTGGCTCGCCGAGTTTTACAGGCTCCACTTTGAAATTGTCTTGAGTCCAACGACGGTCTAGGTAGGGGTCGCCGACCTCTTCGGCGATTCGATGACTAGACCTTTAGATCTCCAATATCCACTTTTCAAACACTTTCCACACTTTAACCTGTACAATAAACACACCATTATTCTAAACTTACAAAGAAAGAAAATAAAACTTGGGTTGCCTCCCAAGCAGGGCCTTATTTATAGTCGTGGCACGACTTCCCCACTTAATCATGATATGTGGGGTAGAGATGAGACAGTACATGACCCATTTGGGTCTCCAGTAGCTGAAAAAATATGGAATAGGAAACAATTATCTCATTCAACAATGAGACATTCTCTTTAATCCCATTTAACAATTTGTCGTATCTTTCAACTTTGTGGAGAATTAGTGGGAGCATCTCCTCTATTTGGCCACCCTTGTTCACACTGGGCTTTATACACTCGTGAAGGAGAATGTACAAGTCCTTTTTTGTATTCGAAGCTTCCAATTCCTTGATCTCCTCGCCACTAGATCTAGCTAAGTCAGTAGTGTGGCCAAAATATTGTCCTTCTCAATGTCCTTGTTGGTCAAGGACATGTGATCAAGGAGCTGAGCTGCTATTGCATAGGGTAGTCGTGGGAGACCCCTTGGAAACATTTGGTCACCCATTTTTCTGTTTTTCGGGGAAAGACTTTTGTAAAAGCAATCCAATTGCACGGTATCTCATATTCCATGAGTTGGGCACGGCAGAAAGAGTGCCTTAAATCTCAACTATAACTCATGGATTGACTCCCTCTCTAATTGTGTGAAACATAGGACATTGTCCCAAAGAAACATCATCCTCAATAGAGAGAGGTCCACTAGGTCTCCATTTCTACAAGATATACTCCATTTTTCATAATCAGAACAGCAACACAAACCAAAACTAAAGGTTAAGTAAGTACAACTATAACTAACAAGAACAAAATTTAACTTAACTAAAAATTCTCAAGTAACACCACTCCCCGGCAGTGGCGCCATTTTGATAAAAAATGCTATCAAATATGGTTCATCCAATACTAAGCATCAGCGATCGTTCAATAGTAATATAACTCAACTAGTGAGTTGGGGTCGAGTCCCAAGGGAACGGTTGGTACTCAAGAATCAATAGAAAAGTGTAAACATGCTCATATCAATCATAGCTAAAAAAATTGACGACGTAAAATATAATTCAAGTTTGGGGTGACACAAGTGTCAAATATCAAAGGGGGTTTTGTAATCAATAATCAACTAAGACACATATAATATGAAACTATGAATATTGAGACGGGATTTTTGGGATATGATAGGATTATGGGCTAAGATAAAAAAAATAGGTAATTGCAATTAATAGTGAACCGCTGCAAATCAGTGAATAAACTAAACTTTAGTTGGGTTAAACTTTCTCTCGAACAACTTACCCCGAATCAAATTGGTTTCTCTCAAACACCAATAAGCGGTAATGAAGCACAACCTTTGCTTTAGTCCATTCACTCTCTCGAGCTGAATTTGTGGAAAAGGGTTTAGGGTTCACTCTCTCGAGCTGAACCCATGACAACCCAATACCCACAAACAATCCATTCAGTAATTTTGGTTTTAAAACCTCTCTCTCCAGCAAACCAAAAACATGAAGTTAAGATTGTATTTGCAACTACAACCCATTAAATTCAACCACAACTACCGAACGAAATCACTTTTAAACAACAAATAAACTATTAATTAGCAATACCCAATAGTTAATGGAACCCATATTCACCTAATCACACCCCAAGTATTGGGATTTTTACTACACATAGTAAAAAGGTAGAAATCAATACCAAAATGTGTTTCCATCAACTGGGTATGATCAATTTTATCTTTAGAACCGTCTAAGCTGAAAAATATTCAATACCCACTTCAAATTTCTTAGAAATAGAAATCTTCAAATCTTCAAAGCTAAGGAAAAAATGTCTCCAAACTATAGTTCTAAGTTCTAAAACTAAATAATAAACTTGATATTCTAAAATTTCATACTAAACTAAAAATTCAAACAAGTATTTATATCTGTCAAAATTTGTGCTGTGAAGGACCAATCGACTTAATATGTCAGGATTGCCGATCCACTTGGCGATCCGCCATTTGGGCATTTGTATTGCCATTTTTCTTTTGCCTTCCTCATCTTTGAGGTACTACAAGTTTGGGCGAAAAGGCACTACATCACGGAATTGTTCAGCGACTCGCCGACTGCTCCTTTCTATAGGCGACTTGATTTTCTCTTTCAGGGTTTGGCACATTGGAACAATAGGCAAGACCAAGGCCATTCGGCAGCTCGCCCAATGGATTAACTGATCCTCATGGCTTCTTTTCATCATTCTTTTAGCTGCGTTGTTCCTTTTTGCTCAATCGTGTCCATGCCTTGTCCCTTAGTCCAAATACATGAAATTCAAGAATTTACATCAGTTTTTGAGAAAAAAATATGCATTCAAGGACACTAAATCTGTTAAAATAAAGCCCTAGATGAGTCCAAATAGTGGACTCATCAACCATCTCTAAGAATCATCACCTTTGACAGAGGGAAAAATTGCACTGGGGACACTGTGACCAGCTACATCCATGAATTGACGGAATATCTTGGCAACTCCGCCAACCACTTACTTTCTTCGCCCATTAGAGAAAATGGGAACAACCTCGACCGGACCGATTCTTATGATACGTTCTTGAATGAGAACGGTCCATAGACATCAACAAAATTCCTAATATGCTCATGAGGATCCTCAAGAGCTAGACCTATGAATAAACTCTTTAGCTGAAGGAGCTGAAGCATGGTGCTTGTAATGTGGAAAACATCGTTTCTTTCAGCTGGAGGCAAACAAATGGCCCTAACACCACCCATTTTGACTAGGTTATTGATGTTTGGGTCATTGAAATCGTTGAGGTTCCTGATATTATCTTTGTGGCCCACTTGGCTACCATTGCTACCGCTTACGCTCATTTCCCTTGTTTAACACGAGCAACACAAAAACCAAAAACAAAAAATAAGTAGATTCCACTATAACTAAGAAGAACACAATTCAACTTCACCAAAAGAATTTCAAACAACATCATTCCCCGGTAGCGGCACCATTTTAATTTAACGTTTCAAACACACCTTATCCAATTCTAGGTGTTTAATGATCGTAAATAAGTATAAAACCCAACTAAATGAGTTGGGATCAAATTGGTACGTGTCCTAAATTGAATCAGGAAGTACAAATGTGATCTAATCAATCATAGGAATAGAAATTATCGATTAAAGACATCAAGTAAAATGGGTGACACGAATGTCAAATAGGGGGTTTTTGTTTTCATTATCAACTTAAAGCAATCACAAACACTTCGAACTAACAATAGGTAGATGGATTCTTGGAATGTGATCAATTATAGGAAAATATAGTCATATGCGTAATTAAAACTATTATTAAATAGCTAAATATTAGTGAGTAGGCTAGACTAAAAGGGGGATATTTTTCTCTCGAACAACCATCCCAAATTAGGTGATTTCTTTCGTACATCAACAAGCATGAAAATTAAGAGCAGCCCACACCTTAATCCATTAACTCTCTCGAGCTAAATGTGTGGGATTGGATTTAGGATTTACTCTCTCGAGCTAAACCCAGATCAACCTAATACCCGCAAACCATCAATCAATAACCTTAGTTCAAAAACCTCTCTCTTTAGAAAGCGAAGCACAAAAATATAAAATTGCATTTGCAATGACAATTCTTAAATTAAACCACAATTAATGATGAAAATCACTTTTAAGTAGCATTTAAACTAACAATTAGCATTAACAATAAACTAATTCAGCATATAATCACATGATCACACCCCAAGAATTGGGGTTTTAGCTACAAGTTATAAAACGGTAAAAACAGTTACCAAATTGATTATCCTTCAATTGGGTATGAGTGATTTTGTCTTTACAATTATCCAATTTGATGAATCATAGAAATCCACTTCCAAATTCTCAAAATTGAACTTCTCCACTCCTTCAAAACTGCGAAAAACTCTAGCAAAAAGTCTTCTAAAACTAAGTTAATTTCACATCATAAGTTCTGATACTGAAGTAAATTGTTCAAAATATAATTTAGACTGGCCAAAAATAAGTTACAAATGGATATTTTACGAACTAAGTCGGGCTCGCCCAACCACTCTGTGAGTGGACCTGTCATCTCTTCCATCGCCTTTTCGACTTGGCATTTAGCATCCTTGGGTTTTGTAGCTTTGGGCGATCTATCGCTGATTCGCGAAACTACTCGGTGATTCATCGACTGCTCTTTATTATTGCAGACTTGGTTTCTTCCCTTAGGGCTAGCACACTGGAACTTTAGGCAGTGGAAATAGCTATTCGACGATTCGCCAAACGCTCTTGGAGATCACCACGCTTTCCTTTTTTTAATTCTTCAGTTTGTTTTGTTCTTTTTTGCATGTTAGTATCCTTACATTTTTCCTCAATCCACATACCTTAAAATCAAGGATTTATCATCAGTTTATGGCAAAAATTAAGCATTTGAGGACACTAAATCTATATAAACAAAACCCCAAATAAGTTTAAGTCTTAGACTCATCACACATATTCAAGGAGGAAATCTCTACTCCAACTAAAGGCATGTTCAGCAAATCATCTCATGAAGTTTATAAGCAATTCATATTCAATACTAGACATCACGAGGAACATAAATCACAAATGCCATTTTCTTTCAAAACATAAGTCTTTTCTTTATGAACATCCAATTTAAGGAAATCATGGAAACACATAAAGCACACATGACTTCAAACATAAGCAAACGAAGAGGAACTCATCACCTTAAGCTAGAATGGGAGAAAAAAGGTGAGTATATCGGGACATCATATTGGCTTCGGCCTCCCAAGTAACACCCTCAACTAGATTGTTTCTCTATAGTACTTTTAAAGAAGCAACTTCCTTGTTCCTCATTTTCTTAACTTGCCTGTCTAGAATCTCAACTTGTACTTACTCATAAGAAAGGCTTTCATCAACTCCCAACCCTTCTAATGGGACTACAAATGTCGGGTCTCCAACAAACTTTTCAACATAGAGACATGGACAACCGGAAGCACCGATGCCAAATCATTAGGCAAATCAAGCTCATATGCAACCTTACCAGCACGTCTCGAAATTTGATATGGGCCTACAAACAGGGACTAAGCTTCCCTTTCTTACCAAACCTTATTACACCCTTCATGGATGAGATTTTCAAGTAAACCCAATCAAGCACATCAAATTCACGCTCCCTTGTTCTAACATCGGCATTAGACTTTTGTCGACTTTGGGTGGTTCTCAACCTCTTTCTCATAAGTTGAACTTTCTCAATAGCCTCATGAACTAACTCGGGCCCTATCAAGGCAATTTCACCCACCTCAAACCAACCTATAAGATATCTACACCACCTACCATAGAGAGCGTCAAATGGAGCCATACCAATCCTTGAGTCATAGCTATTATTATGGGAAAATTCAGTCCAAGACAAATGGTCATGCTAACTTCCCTTGAAGTCAATCACATAAGCCCATAACATATCTTATAAGGTTTTGATATTGCACTCCGCTTGCCCATTGTTTTTTGGGTAAAAAGTTATGCTGAGCTTAACCTTAGTGCCAAGACCACTGTGGAAAGATTTCCAAAATTGAGAAGTGAATTGGGTACCATGATAGGAAATAATGGACAAAGGCATTCCATCTAGTGTTACCATTTCTCTTAAGTACAACTTTGCATAGTCCTCCGCCGAATAAGAAACCTTCATGGGAATGAAATGTGTCGATTTCATCATCTGATCTACTACTACCCACATAGAGTCATGTTGTCGCTCGGTGCGAGGCAAAGCAACTATAAAGTCAATGTTTAAGTCTTTCCACTTCCAATATCATTATTCATCCCATTCCACCAATAGATCTCCCACAAATCACGGTACATCTTCGTGGCTCCCGAGTGAATAGACTACCTAGAACTATGGGATTTAGTAAAGAATTGTTCCCTCAAGTCATCAACATTTGGAACACATAACCGACCTTCATATCTAAGGACAACATCTTCCCCATAGAATAAAGCCTCAACGGACTTCCTAAGTACCACTTCTTTTAATTCTACCAAAGTCAGATCAAGTCATAGTTTTCTTTAACATCCGCCATAAAAGACGTTTCCAAATCTATATTAACTGTGACACCGCCGTTGGCAGAGTCTACCAATAGAACACCTAATCGGGCTAATCTATTGACATCCCGAGCTAACACTTTTATCACATCATCAACATGTGCAACACTACCTATCAATAGTCGAGTAAGAGCATAAGCTACTACATTTGCCTTACTTGGGTGATATAGAATTCTAATATCATAGTCCTTAAAATGTTCAAGCCACCTTATTTAGCAAAGATTAAACTCCTTTTGAGTAAACACATATTTCAAGATCTTTTTGTCGATGAAAATATCTACATGAACCCCATAGAAATAATGCCTCCAAATATTTATGGCAAACACTACCATCGTTAATTCAATATCGTGGGTAGGATAGTTCTTTTAATGAACCTTTAGTTGCCTCGAAGCATAGGCAATCACCTTACTCTTTTGCATAAACGCACATCCCAAGCAAACTCTAGAGGCGTCACAATATACCACAAAGCCATCCGTACATTCCAGTAATGTAGCGATCCTTTCAAAATGATACCACTACCTACACAAGAAATCTAATTAAATACTTGTAACATTCAAAACAATTTAATGAAGGCATACTAATTCTAATGTAGTAGAGGGATTAGATTCATAACGAACTCAAAAAAAATATAACATTTAAGCAATTATCTGACCAGATCTTCATGCTTATGTTAACCTCACACTCGAGGGTGAAATAACAAGAATATTACAATCTTCCGAGTATCGAAATCTGTTGGCTCATACTTCACACAACTTTGAAAACATATAGTAAATTAATATATTACAAGACTTGGGTTTACACACCCCAAAAAGATAAAAGCGTATAACTATACTTATGTTTCAAACCATGGTGACATGACCAAACCAGCCCTCAAAATCTCATTTAAATATACAACACAAAGATCATGTGCAAGTCCCCAGGTTTGTACAAAATATATATGCCTATATGCAAATGTGATCTTCCTTAAGGCTTTCAAAATCTCCATCTTCAATGGCCAGCTGCAAGCATCATCGCGAACAGCACCTACGGAAGAAACAACTATCGCTAAGAATATAACTTAGTGGTGTACAAACTATAGGTTTGGAGCCCTCAAATTCACCACATTATCATTCTCAAGTCAAGGGCAGCGCATTCGAAACAAAATCAATAAATCAAGTAAACAATATATAAGGAGTATTAAGTTCAATATTTAAAGGTCAAAATGTCAAGAATGCTCATAGCACAACTTTTAAAGATATTCAATAACAAGGCTCACCCAATATATACATCATGTCGTCAAACTAAGAACGAGCAGGTATCAAGAAGGGTCAAAACCCAATAATCAAGAGAACCAAGAACCATATTAAAAAATGGCATCCTAGTTCGTACTTAAAATGGACAACTTCCTTTCTTAATATGAACTAAAAATCCACAGTCAAGATGGAAAATGATCTGAACCAAGAGCCATGCCAAGAGTGACAAAGTCACAACCACAAGAAGGACAAGGTCCCAACAAGAGTGCCGAGTGATCAAACAATCCGTACAAGTGGGCGAGTTACATAAGCGTCTTTAATGTATTAAAGAATACCAATATGACAATGCAAAGTGACAAGAGGTTACCAAGGTACCAAGATAGCTTTCAGATATATCAGCAGCTAAAAAGATTACAAGTATAAGTTTAAACACAAACCTCAGTTGTTTAGCACAAAAGCAGTCCAACAAAACTCCACGAGTCAAACCGTAGACCTAGCAGCGTATTAAAGTCTTCAACCTGTACACGAGGATATACAACCTTAAAAAATGAATTCAATAAGTTATTTACTTTCGAGCAGCCCAATAATGATGATGTAAAATAAGGTTAGCATCACAAGTAAGCCTAGCCTGTACAAATACGTCTATGCTCCCAAACAGTAAATTCTGGCCATCCTAGTCGCAACTAAGATTTGAAATGGCAAACGGCAAAACTAAACTGTACACTCTCATCAAAGATGTAGGTACCTCTCCTAAGGTTGCAAACTACCAAGAATCACCGGAAAATGTATTTTGGATAAAAAGATATATTCAATACACTAACAGTTGTCCATACAGGATTTCAACTTCAGAATCTGGACAGAACTTGTCCTATAATGCGTCCCATATTTCGAATCCATAACAACTAAATTAGAGTTTAACATAAACATAAGAGTTGTACATATACAAATTATCTTTCCAAATCATATTTTTATTCACAGTAAACAAAGTTCTATAAAACGAGATACGCTTAATCTACTAAACGCTACCCAGCTCAAAAACAGGTTTTACCACTTACCAAAGAGAAGAGTGTTACTCGATTTCCAGCCAAAAGGACCAAGATTTTCTCTTGTGATCTTGAATAACAACAGGTTAGATAATGTTCTAAGGGACTTATACTTCAGGTGAGACAAATTTCCTAAGAGGAACAACAACAACATACCCAGTGAAATCCCACTAGGTGGGGTATAGGGAGGGTAGAGTATATGTAGATCTTGCCACTACCTCGTGGAGGCAGAGAGGTTGTTTTCGAAACACCGAATCTCCTAAAAGGAGGTGTCAAAATATAGTAACACAAGAGGTGTTTATCATATACACAGCTGTCCATAAAAGTTGGCTGCCCAAATACTTGTGTGGTGCCCAAATGCATAAATATACACCTATATGTATATATATATATCCTTCACCTCCTTTGTAAAGCTATACATATTTCTAATTAAAACATTACGATAATACCCCCATACAATACATTAAATTACGATGACAATTATTTTAAGCAAGGTTGCAAATATAACATTATTTCAAGTTCCCAAAATGAGAATAAAACATATTGTAGTAATTAAGCAGTGGTTTATCGACATGCGACTCTTGTTAGCATTTTTGGGGTGTTACAACTCTCTCCCCCTTAATGAAATTTCTTCCCTAAATTTACCTTACACTAGTCCCAGAACAGGTGCGGATACTGGGTTCTCATGTCTTCTTCTCTTTCCCACGTAGCTTCTTTTCCAGAATGGTTCCTCCAAAGTACATTTACTAAGGGAATTCTCTTGTTTCTATGTTGATTTACTTCTCGAGCTTGAATTAGAATAGGTTTTTCATTAAACGTCAAGTCAGGATTAACCTCATTTGATTTGACTGGAAGAATATGAGATGGATCAAAATGATATCTTCTAAGCATAGAAACATGGAATACATTGTGGATCTTGTCTAACTCAGGTGGCAAAACCAATTTATATGCAACTGGTCCAACACTTTCAAGTATGTCATAAGGTCCAATAAATCGGGGACTAAGCTTTCCTTTCTAACCAAATCTCGTAATCTTTTTCCATGGAGACACCTTTAAAAATACTTTATCTCCAACTTGATATTCAATGTCACGCCTTTTAAGATCAGCGTAGGACATTTGTCTATCCGAAGGAATCTTTAGACGATCTTTGATACTTTTTACCTTGTCCTCTATTTGTTACACAATTTCAGGACCAACAAGTTTTCTTTCACTAACTTCACTCCAACAAAGAGGGGTCCAACATTTTCTTCCGTATAAGACTTCATAGGGAGGCATTACAATACTCGATTGGTAACTGTTATTGTAAGCAAATCCAATCAAAGCCAAGTGTTTGTCCCAACTACCCTCAAACTCCATAATGCAAGCTCGAAGCATATCCTCCAAAATTTGTATCACTCTTTTCGACTGGCCATCTATTTGAGGATGGAACGAAGTGGTAAATTTCAACTTAGTACCCAAAATATCCTGCAAGCTGCCCCAAAATATAGATATAAACCTTCGGTCTCGCTCAAATACAATAGATACATGTATCACATATAGTCTTACAATCTCATTAATGTACAATTCGGCTAAACGGTGAAGTGAGTAATCCATCCTGATTGCTAAGAACTGGGCTCTCTTGGATAGCCTGTCCACAATCACCCATATTGCATCATGGTTCCTTTGAGTGCGAGGAAGTCCTGAAATAAAGTCCATTGTTATTCTCTCGCATTTCCATTCCGGCATCGACAAGGGCTATAGTAACCAACTGGGACTTGATGTTCGGCCTTTACTTGTTGACAAACCAAACATTTAGAGATGAACTTCACATTGTCTCTCTTCATACCATTACACCAATAATTTTCTTTTTTGGTCTGGTACATCCTTGTACCTCCAGGATGCATTGCATATGATGTAGTATGTGCTTCATTCAATATTTCTCTCCTCAATTTGTCATCATTAGGGATGCATAACCTATTTTGATAAAATAAGCCACCATCCTCCGTAAATGTAAAATCAAGGTTTTCCCACTTTGAACTTCTCTGGTCAATTTTACAAGTTTCTCAGCTAACTTTTGTGCTTCTTTCACTTTTTCAAGTAATATTGGCTTTACTTGCAAATTAGCCATAACTGAACCATTTGAATCAAATGTAAAACAAACATTCAAGGCTCTTAACTCAAGGAACAAGGGTAAAGGACTCAGAGAAATTCTTGCGAAGGATTTTTGACTTAAGGCATCTGCAACCACATTGGCTTTACCTGGATAATAATCAATCGTGCAGTCATAATCCTTAATGAGTTCAAGCCATCTACGTTGTCGAAGGTTTAACTCCTTTTAAGTACCCAAGTACTTTAAGCTCTTACGATCAGTGAATATATGACATTTCTCTCCATACAAATAATGCCGCCATATTTTTAAAGCAAACACTATAGCAAAAATTTCAAGATCATGAGTAGGATAATTCAATTCATGCGATTTTAATTTTCGAGAGGCATAAGAAATAACCTTCCCTTCTTGCATTAAAACGCATCCTAGACCATTGTGAGAAACATCACTATAAACTACATATTCTTTCCCTTCAATCGGTAGAGTAAGTATATGAGCGTAAGTCAACAAGGATTTGATAGTTTCAAAGCTCTCTTGACAGTGGTCATCCCAAATAAACTTTACTTCCTTATGCAAGAGCTTAGTTAAAGGGGAGGAGATAATGGAGACTTTCACAAATCTTCTATAGGATCCTGCGAAGCCCAAGAAACTTCTTACATCGGTTGGACTTTGACGAGGTCTCCATTCATAAACTGCTTGTATCTTACTAGGATCCACCTTCACACCTTTTGTTGATACAACATGTTCCAGAAAAGCTACTTCATCAAGCCAAAATTCACACTTGAAAAGTTTAGCATAAAGCTCTTTCTCCCTCAAAATTTGCAAAATAATCCGGAGCTGTTTATCATGGTCTTCATTACTTCTTGAAAATATTAAAATATGATCTATAAAAACAACCACAAACTGATCAAGATAAGGTTTGGATACTCGATTCATTAGATCCATAAATATCACAGGAGCATTTATCAATCCGAATGGCATCGCCAAAAATTCATAATGACCATACTGAGTTCTAAAAGCTGTTTTAGGAATATCATTATCTCTAACCCGCAGTTGGTGATATCCAGACCTTTAGCACCCTTAAGTTGGTCAAACAAATCATCGATCCTTGGCAGCGGATATTTATTCTTGATTTTTCTTCTGTTCAATTGTCTATTGTCAATACAAAGCCTAAGAGTGCCATCTTTCTTCTTTACGAATAAAACAGGGACTCCCCAAGGAGAAACACTAGGTCGAATAAAACCTTTCTCAAGAAGTTGTTGCAGTTGAGATTTCAATTCTCTTAATTATGCTACAGCCATTCTATAAGGAGTAATAGAAATAGGGGTAGATCCAAGGATAAGCTCGATTGGAAATTCAACCTCTCTTTTCAGGGGCAATCCCGGAAAGTTTTCTGGAAATACTTCTGGAAAATCACATACAGTAGGTATGTCTTTGATACGAAGACTTTTCAATTGTATATCAACTATGTGAGCAAGGTATGCTCCACAACCTTGACGCATCAATCTTCTTGCCAAGGCCGCAGAAATAATACTAGACGTCATTGATCTTTCCCGTTGTACATGCTTAGACCTATAATCTACCACCGCATGATATTTATAAAGCCAATCCATCTCGATAATAACATCAAAATCCTTGAAAGGCATTTCAATCAAATTAGCAGGAAAGACTAGGTTTTGAATCGCAATGGGACAATCTGGGTAAACTCGATTACACACAACTTGATAACCCAAAGGACTTTCAACTAGCACATTATAATCAAGTCTCACAGATTTCACATTTCTGAGAAGAACAAGTGATGAACAAATATAGGAATGTGTAGAACTAGGATCAAACAATGTTAACACACATAAGCCAAATAAGTGAAATTTACCGACAACCACGTCTTGTCCATCTTGATCATCCTTCTGCCTCATCACATAAGCGTGTGAAGTAGCCTTTTGCCCACTAGCTTGATTAACTCCACTTGTACCTGCTGCCTGGGTGTTTGTTGCACCTCTATTAGTTTGAGGAGGATTAACAGAAGTCTTATGAACTAAGCCTTCAGTTTTAAAGGAAGGAGCATTACTAGGATTAGGACAATCTTTCACTTTATGATCAAAGCTCCCACAATTGAAACATGCACCAGAAGCTCTCCTGCAAGTTCCATAGTGATTATTTCCACATTGTGGACAAGTAGGAACGCGAGACTTTCCTTGGCCATAGTTTGGAGTGCTAGCTATAGAAACTTCTGATTTGTTTTGCCTTTGTTGAGGTGGCCTGTTATCACTACCAGCCTTAGAATTATCAAACCTTCCGTATTTAGATGGACCCCCAAAATCTGGTCTAGGATTTTGGAATCTGTTTTCATTTCTTCTAGTTTCTTCTTTATCAAGTCGTTCCAAAGTAAAAGCAGCAGACACTAACTTACAAAATTTCTGATGTTGCAGGATCACCACATTCTTCCTAATGGAATCATTTAAACCGTATTCAAATTTTGCTGCACTTGTCTTTTTCCTCTTTAATAATACCACTAGCATAGCGAGAGAGACTTAGAAACTTCTGTTCGTATTCAGCAATAGACATGCCTCATTGCCTTAGATTCAAAAACTCTTTTTTCTTTGCATCACAATAAGCAGGTGGGACATATTTTATATGAAATTCCTTAAGAAAATCATCCCAAGTAAGAACAGAAGATTTTACCTTGGCATTTGGAACACTAACCCACCAGTCATAAGCATCCTTTTGTAATAGTAAAATAGCATACTTAAATTTGGCAACATCTGAACACTCCAACTGCTCAAATACCCTCTCCATACGATCAAGCCATTGTTCAGCATCTGTGGGATCAACAGTGCCTTCAAACTCCACTCCACCTATTTTCCTCATTTTCTCAAAGTTAATACTGTGGGGATCATGCATTCATTCAGTCATATGGTGGAAGAGTTCAACGATTTGTTGAAAATGAGGATTCATGGTTTGAGTACCATGACTCATGTAAGGTTGTGGACCAGCTCCTACACCCTGATAGTTTCCCAGTTCAGAACTACTAGTGTGGGGAACATACTAATTGAAGATATGTTCTCCACCCCCTTCCAGTGCATGAGGTTGGGAAACAAAGGTACCCGAACCATGAGCAGCATCCATTTGTCGGTCAGAAGAAGTGGGCATAACTTAATTCCTTCAAAAGGGAAGATCACATTGCATTAGGGATATGTACTACATGGATATGCACTCTACATGCGATGCAATTATCATAAACTATATAAGCGAACAAATAATTTAAATAGAACCTTTTTGAAAGCAAACAACTATATTAGTAATTCACAACAAAATTCCTACAACTACAAACCTAGGATCTGATACAAACACTTGTAGCGATCCTTTCAAAACGATACCACTACTTAAACAAGAAATATAATTAAATACTTGCGACATTCAAAACTAATTAATGAGGGCATACTGATTTTAATATAGTAGACAGATTAGATTCATAATGAACTTCAAAAACAAATATAACATTTATGCAATTAATCGACCAGATCTTCATCCATATGTTAACCTCACACTCGAGGGTGAAATAACAGGAATATTACAAGCTTTCGACTACTGAAATCAGCTGGCTCATGCTTCACACGACTTTCAAGACATATAGCAAATTAGTATATTACAAGACTTGGGTTTACACACCCTAAAAAGATAAAAACGTATAACCATACTTATGTTACAACCCATGGTTACATGACCAAATCAGCCCTCAAAATCTCATGTCAATATACAACACAAAGATCATGTACAACTGCCCAGGTTTATACAAAATATATATGCATATATGCAAATGTGATCTTCCTTAAGGCTTTCAAAATCTCCATCTTTAATGGCCAGCTTCAATCATCATCGCCAACAACCCCTACGATAGAAACAACTATCGCTAAGCATATAGCTTAGTGGTGTACAAACTATAGGTTTGGAGCCCTCAAATTCACCAAGTTATCATTCTCAAGTCAAGGGCAGCACGATCGAAACGAAATCAATAAATCAAGTAAACAATATATAAGGAGTATCAAGTTCAATATTTAAAGGTCCAAACGTCAAGAATGCTCATAGCACAACTTTTCAAGAGATTCAATAACAAGGTTCACCCAATATATATATCATGTCATCACACCAAGCACGAGCAGGTATCAAGAAGGGTCAAAACCCAATAATCAAGAGAACCAAGAACCATATTAAAACATGGCTTCCAAGTTCGTACTTAAAATGGATAACTTCCATTCTTAAGACGTACTAAAAATCCAAAGTCAAAATGGCAAATGATCCGAACCAAGAGGCATGCCAAGAGTGACAAAGTCACAACCACAAGAAGGACAATGTCCCAACAAGAGTGCCAAGTGATCAAACAATCCGTACAAGTGGGCGAGTTACATAAGTGTCTTTAATGTATTAAAGAATACCAATACGACAATGCAAAGTGGCAAGAGGTGTACCAAGATATATTTCAGATATAGCAGCAGGTAAAAAGAGTACAAGTATAACTTTATAAACAAACCTCAGTTCTTTAGCACAAAAACGGTCCAACAAAACTCCACGAGTCAAACCGTAGACCTAGTAGCGTATCTAAGTCTTAAACTTGTACACAAGGATATACAACCTTAAAAAATGAATTCAATAACTTATTTACTTTCTAAAAGATCAATCATGATGACGTAAAATAGGGTTATCATCACTAGTAAGCCTAGCCTGTACAAATACGACTATGCTCCCAAACAGTAAATTCTGGCCATCCTAGTGGCTCATGTCGCAACAAAGATTTGAAATGGCAAACAGCAAAACTGGACTGTATACTCTTCATGAAAGATGTAGGTACCTATCTTAAGGTTGCAAATAACCAAGAATCACCGCAAAATGTATTTTGGATAAAAAGATATATTCAAAACACTAACAGTTGCCCATACAGGATTTCAAACTTCAGAATCTGGACGGAAGTTGTCCTATGATGCGTCCCATATTTCGACTCCATAACAACTAAATTAGAGTTTAACATCAACATAAGAGTTGTACATATACGTATTATCTTTCCAAATCATATTTATTCACAATTAACAAATTTATATAGAACGAGATATGCTTAATCTACTAAACGCTACCCAGCTCAGAAACAGGTTTTACCACTTACCAAAGAGAACAGTGTAACTTGATTTCCAGCCCAAAGGACCAAGATTTTCTCTTGTGATCTTGAAGAACAACAGGTTATATAATGTTCTAAGGGACTTATACTTCAGGTGAGACGAATTTCCTAAGAGGAGGTGTCAAAATATAGTAACACAAGAGGTGCTTTTCATATACACAACTGTCCATAAAAGTTGGCTGCCCAAATACTTGGGTGGTGCCCAAATGCATATATATATATATATATCCTTCACCTCCTTTTTAAAGCTATACATATTTCTAATTAAAACATTACGCAAATACCCCCATACAATACATTAAATTACGATGACAATTATTCTAAGCAAGGTTGCAAATATAACATTATTTCAAGTTCCCAAAATGAGAATAAAACATATTGTAGTAATTAAGCAGTGGTTTATCGACATGCGACTCTTGCTAGCATTATCGGGGTGTTACAAGTAAGGTCAACACCGGAGCAGAAGTAAATCAATCTTTCAACGCTTGCAAACTTTTCTCATAAGTTTCGTACTATATGAACTTGACTTTCTTTTGAGTCAAAGCCGACAAAGGAGAAGCAATGGAGAAAAGCCTCTCAACAAACCTTCTATAATAACCGGCCAAACCCAAGAAACTTCTAATGTATGTTGTTGATAAATGTCTATGCCAACTCTTGACCTCATGAGTCTTAATAGGATCTACCATAATATCGTTACTTGAAACAATATGGCCTAAGAAAGCCACGAACCTTACCCTAAATTCACATTTGCTAAAATTTGCATAAAGTTGTTGGTCCTTAAGGATTCACAATCCGATCCTCAAATGAACTATATGCTCATTCTCACTCCTTGAATAAATCAAAATATCGTCTATGCACACAATTACGACCATATCACGATATTGCCGGAATACTGTATTCATCAAGTCTATAAAGGTCATCGAGCACTTTAGTCAAACCAAAGGACATCACCAAAAACTCAGAATGGCCATATCAGGTTCTAAAAGCCATTTTCGAAATATCTTCTTCTTTAACCCTTAATTGGTGATAATCCAACTGGATCTTAAGTTTCGTTGGAGCCATTCTATAAGGAGGAATAGAAATAGTTTAGGTAACGGTGAGAAGGTCAATAGCGAAGTCTATTTCCCTTTCGGGAGGAATATCGGGCAAATCATCGAGAAAAACATCTGTAAACTCTTTTACAACTCCGATCGACTCAAGAATAGGAGTTTCAAACTCTACATCCCTTACTCTCACTATATGGTAGATACAACCCTTTGAGATAATTTCTCTAGCTTTTAGGTAAGACACAAACTGACTTCTAGGCATAGAATTTCCTCCTTTCCACATTAGGATAGGCTCATTTGGGAATTGAAATTTGACTACCCGACTTCTGCATTCGATGGAGGCATAACACTAATGTAACCAATCCATACCAACAATAACATCAAAGTCTAACATATCAAGCTCTACCAAGTTAGCAAGAGTAATTCTATGGGGTAAGGAAACGGGAGATCTTCTATAGACCATCTAAGACACCACAGAATCACCAACATGAGTAGAGACAAAAAGGGTTCTAACAACACATCGAGGAGAATATCAAACCTCACAGCTATATAAGGGGTCACAAAGGGCAAACTATCCCCTAGATCTAGTAAAGCATACACATCTATAAGCAAACTTTTTAACATATCCATCACCACATTCGGGGAACTCTCTTGATCCCCTCTAATTTGGAGAGCATATGAACTATTTTTCTTAGGAGCACTTGCACCCGAACCACATGGACCGAATGATGGGCAGGGTTGAGCCCTACGAAGACCATCTCCATCATTATTAGCACCCGAAGTATAATTTCTTATTTTGTGATCAATTTTTCCACACCCAAAGCAAGAATTACAACCCACTAGACACTCCCCTTCATGATTTCTTCCACATTTAGAACAAGTAGGCATTGAAGGCCAATGTCCATCGCCATGATATTTTGGGTTAGACACCCTCTCATTATTAGGCCTTGTAGGATGACTAGAAGAACCCTTCCCGGAGAACTTTTGACGAAACCTTGAACGACCCCGTCCACAAGACCTAGAATGTGAATAAGTACCATCATCCACTCTTGCTCTCTTTGCCTCTCTAGATCTTCCTTGAGCTTTTCTTTCTCAATTTTTTGGGCATGCATCATAAGGCGAGAAATGTCCATATCATGGATAAGCATAGCACATGTCAGAGACACCTGACACAATCTTACTCATCTTGATCCTACGATCCGCCACAATGGAAGGAGCATACTTGGATATTTTAATGAACCTTAAGTCATACTCTCTCACACTCATATTTCCTTGCCTAAGATATATAAATTAAAGTACATTGGCCTAACTCATTTCAAGAGGGAAGGATCTATCAATAAAAGCACTTTTGAACGTTTCCCATTCCATGGGACCTGCTTGTATCAGCCTTGCCTCTTTCCACTGATTGAATAGAATCTGAGCAACCCCTTTCAGTTGGTAATCGGCTAATTCTGCCTTCTCTATTGGAGTAACTCCTATAATAACAAGTATTTTATAGATCTCATCAATAAACTCTTGAGGCTCTTCCTCAACTTTGGAGTCATAAAATTTTGGAGGATTCATCCTTGTAAATTTCATCACTCATGTCTCTGTCGTACCAACATTTGGGTTAAGGGGGCTACCACCTCTCTATGGGCTTGAGCTGTCACGGCTTGCACCAATATTTGGAAAGCCGACCTAAACTCTTCATTTGTTACATTATCATTCAATGGGTCAATCGGAGCTTGAGGAGGAGCTTGGGGAGGAACTTAAGGAGGAACCTCTTGATCAAAATTGCCTCCCTCCATCCTTCTAGCATTAGCCCTTCTATTATTCATATCTTGAAAACCATCGGGTAATGATTTAGAGAAAGACCTTATAGAGTTAAACTCCAAGGCACGACTTAGAGAAATGAAAAAGTAAGATTTCCTAAACATCTAATAGCCTCTCATTCATAAATGTGGCACACTTCACACTTATGAACAAGACTCTACTGGACGTTGTTCGAGACATCCTTGAACCATTCTAAACCTTGTGCTCTGATACCAAGTTTGTCACGACCCAGGGTACTCCCTAGATTTAACAAGGCATATAAGACCCTGAGAGGTCTCATACAAGCCACTTAGCATATCATAACCTAAATCATTAGAAAATGGTACGTAAATTTCAAATATTGCAAAGACAATCAAAGTTTTTTATAAAACGAGCGGAAGTCTAACCTCATTGTCTCAAACTATCTAATTTATGAGGTAAAATTTTGGGACGCAGACCATACAATAGTCCAACATGAATAGAAAGACATAAAAGAGATAAAGGGTTATCCAATCCTCGAATACAATGAGGACTCACCAAAGTTTCACATCATTGATCAACTAAGAACCTAGCCACAAGTGTCTGAATCAACTCCGCCGGACCCTACATTTGATAAGAATATAGGCAAAATTGTGTGTTAGTACAAACATGTACTAAATATGATAGCTAGCATAAACAACATAAACATAAGCATTAGTCAAGATATGACGTAGGGCATAAACATCATTAAGACATAATAAGCTTCGTAAGGAAATACATCCTTATGTAGTCTCACTTTACCTTAGTCAAGACTTGGGTCATCCACATCTAGTCAAGTTTACATCATTGACGGCATATCTAGAAACACTCCAAGTAAAATATGTTCGCAACATAATCATATTGTTCATACTTAGTTTTAAAGACACGGGGATTTACATCAATACCTAACTTACAAAGGTTATTGGGTATTCGCCTCTTGCCTTACTTACTTTAAGATCATGGGTACTCGCCTCCACTTCATATCATAAAGATCATGAGTACTCACCTCCATGTCCATTCATCATAGTAGGAATGTGGGGAATCACCTCTTGTTTAATTCAAAGGAGTAGGGGAAATCACCACATATCCTGCAATGTCGAAGTCAAGGGTAGTCGTCTCTATCCTCACCATTAATTTACCATTTTAGTCTAGAATAATTTTTGGTGAGCAATCCTTTCGACCTAGATAATTTATGTGAATAAACCTTTCACATTCGTATAATCATTCTTAGCAATTTATTGTGGGAAGTATCTCTTCCAAAACACTACATCAATTACCAACAATTCATATCATAAGCTTTACTCTCAAAGCCCTAGTTCTCATGATAATCATCAAAGATTTATTCCCAAAAAATTAACATCGTATTCATCATATAAACTTCCATATCAAGCAATCCTAATCATAATTCATCAATCCTATAAGGAGATATCAAAACCCATAAAGTTTCCCTTCATGGCATCAACCCAATTATATCAATTCTATGTCAAATCATGAAATAGGCATGGGTTCGTGTGATTTCATCTTAAAAACATGTAATCCTACAAATTCAATCATAAACAATCAAAATCCAATCAATTGGATCAACATTCATCAAACCCTAACTAGAATTGGGGGTTTAAACTTCACAATTGGGGAATTCTAGGGGACTCCATGGGAGAAAGGATCCCATGTATGAAAAACCATCATACATTTGTCACAAAGACTTTAAAACTCTTGAAGATTTGGAGACTTGAACTTGACCTAGCTTCATCATCTTCATACTTTTTCTTCTTTCTAGAGAGAGAATATTGAAAGAGTGTTTTGGATTTTCTTCTGGGATTTGAGAGAATAACTTGAATGGGGGATTTTTGGGGTTAAAAATACTTATATAGGTGTTATAGTCTTAGGCAAAATGATACTACTTCAATTTAAATAAAACTGAAAAAGACACTTAAGTCCCTGCAATAACTATCCAGGCCTGACACACAAGACAATCACTGAAGGACCGTGGATGGAACCACGGTTTGTCCTGGTCAATCATGGTTCATGGTTAGAGACTCTAAAAATGGAGCCTTGGACCTACCGAACCCAAACAATGGGTCGTGGACCCATCCATGGGGCATAGGTCTACGCGTAGGTCTGCTTTAGGCATTGTCCATGGTGCCCTACCTATGAAGCCCACCTACGAGGTGTGGTTCCAACCACGGGGCTTAGCTGGACCTCGTGGGTGACACTTGGAAACTCTAAAAATCTTCCTGTGGTTGGACCTCGTGGGTGAAACTTGGAAACTCTAAAAATCCGCTAAGCTTTCCTCTTTCGAAACCAGGGTGTTATAGTTGGGATGATTTTTTCAAGAGTCTCATTGTTCCAAGTATTTTATTTATCATGATGCTATAAAGATGTATCGTGATCTAAGGCATCATTATTGGTGGTGTGTGATGAAAAGGGACATTTTAGCATTCATTGTTAGATTCTTTGACTGATACCATGTTATGTACGAACACTAGAGACCCTGTAGTTTGACTTAGCGGCTACCCATTCTTGAATGGAAGTGGGAGCGTATAGCCATGTAATTTGTAGTGGGATTGACTCGTACCTTCCAAGGTTTTGATTCTATTTGGGTCATCATTGATCAGTTGACCAAATCAACACACTTTCTACGAATTCAAATTGGCTACAGACTAGAGGAGTTGGATCAGATCTACTGTAGTGAGATTTTCCATTTGCATGGGATGCTAGTTGCTATCATTCCAGACTGTGGTACTCAGTTCACTTCATATTTCTAGAGATCTATTGAGAGAGAGTTAGGGTACATGGGTTGAGCTCAACATAACTTTTCACCCATAGACAGATGGCCAGTCTGACTGTTCAGGTTCAAAGGGATATGCTTCGGGCATGTATTATTGATTTCGGTTGCCAGTGGGATCAATGTTTGTCTTTGGCGTAGTTTGCCTGTAATAAGATCTACCATTCGAGCATTTAGAATGCAGCATAGAAGGCATCATATGGTAGGAGATATTGTTCTTCAGTAGGCTGGTTTGATACTCTTAAGGTTAGGCCATGGGTCACTACCGATGTAGAGATTCTATGAATAGTGTAATAGTGATCTAGGAGCGACTCCATACTATCTAAAGCAGGCAGAAGTACTATGAGCATCAGAGGCTACTACCTTTAGATTTCATGGTTGCTAATTGTAAGTTCTCGCGGGTGTCGCCCATTAAGGGCATGATGAGTTTTTAAAGTAGGGGGAAGCTTAGCCCCAAGTTTATCAGATTTTTAAGATTCTGAGGCGGGTAGGAGAGGTAGGTTATGAGATAGCCTTAACTCCAAATCTTTCCAGTGGTCATAATATGTTTTATGTATATTTTTTGGGGTGGAATATTAATGATGAGTCTTACATGATTCAGTGGGAGTTGGGAGTTGGGAGTCGATTCAGCTTGATCAAAATTTGTGTTTTGAAGAGGAGCCCGTGGCCATTCTGGATAGGCAGGTTAGACAATTGCTGTCTAAGGAGATCCCGTTAGTGAAGGCTAAGTGGAGGAATCATTTGGTCGAGGAGGCTACCTAGGAGACCGAGCTTGCTATGCTGACCTGATATCCTCCGTTTTTGGAGTCTTCAGGTCTTTCTTTATCTTAATTTTGCAAACAAAAGTCCTTTAAGTAGTGTTTTTTATAGTGACCCTCGGGGTCATTTCTGTGTTTTGTGCATGATTTTTCTATTTTTCCCATTCCCATAGCTTCCTCATAGCTTATGTGTGGTGGTTGGTTGGGTGGCATGCTCATCAAGATGTTCAGTTGAGTTTAGTGTGAGTTTTGAGTTTTTGAAGCTCAATTCTTGAAAGAGTTGACTTTAGTCAACATCAACAGATTCTGTCATTGGATCGGAATTTCGTCAGTTCTATGAGCTCTGGAAGGGTTATTATGGTCTAGCGTGATTATTCATTTGGAGTTTTGGATTTCGGTTTTGAGTGGGTGTGATTAGGCATTTTAGATTTTGAGTTTAGCTAAAACTGGAACTTGGGGCAGCTGTCTTGGTAGAAATGATCGAAATTGAATTTTGTCAGTGCGATTAGCTTCAGAATGCCGAGTTTTGTCTAGAACAACCTTTTGTTTGATTTTTGTGGGTCTCGAGGTTAGCTTTCAACTTCTTGAGGTATTGTTGTGTTTTATATGTTAAAGTGTTGACTTTTGTTAACATTTTAACTAGATGAGCATGTATTATTGTTTGGTTTATTTTATCGAGTCCAGAATTATGTTACCATGTGATTTTCACTTTTTCTATGCTTCATTTGGACTCCAAATGAATTCCGAGGACTTGTTCATGGTTTTAGACACTTAGCATATTCCTGAAAATTTTTAGTGTCTGGTGTGATAGCTTAAGCAAACTCTTGATTGCTTACGCCCAAATTACACCTCCTTAAAGAAGTATAAGCGGTCATTGTGAAATAAAGAACCTAACTGAGGTTAGGGTCGATCCCACGAAGAATATGGTCTAGATTTATTTTCGTAAAAAGGGGGGATTTGTAACACAATTTAGTTGTTAATTAATTTATAGTAACAATTAACACGTAACAGGATTTGAGTTTGGCAGAAATCCTAATAATAGTAACTCTTTCCTAGTGTTAACATGTAAGGTTGGCAAGTTACGTATCTCCTAATTGATTGGTCATCCATTTAGGGAATTTGACCACGCAATTTGGTTGGTCTATCGGTGTATGCTTTACTTACCCTTACCTTTAGCCCCACATTAGCCCTCGCGTATTTGGGTCAGGCTATTAGATAACAGATTATCACACTAAGTCTCCATTGTTTAATCTCTTTCTCATTCATTACTTTCTTGGTCAGGCAAGTAGGAATGATGCAAGTTCTAATGTTGCGCATCGTTAAAAAGCATTCAATACAAAGAGATTAACAATACATTCAAAAATAATATTCTAGAATTACTTAATTTTTAGTTTTACATTGTTAATTACTCATTATTACCACAAGCCTAGTTGTGGATTTAGTTAATCATACTTGAGAATTCACAATTCATATGAGGGTTAATAGAATAAATCATGAACTTACAATTAGAGTAGATGAAATTTGGAATGTTGAATTGAAGAACAAATGCAAATTTCCTAAATCAAACTTCTAGCAAAATAATTCTAAAATCTAAAACAAAGTGTCTCAAAACGTTTAACAATCCAAAACAAAAATCACAACTTATATTTATAGAAAACAAATCCTTAACCGAATATGAAAAGGAAGACTTAAGGAAATTATGCAACCTAGAGATGACGGCTCATAGGTGCCTTCCGCCATTCAACAATTAGCCAAATATCTAGTGAGTTCCATCTACGGGCATGACCAACGGCTCATATGTTTAACCACGGCCCGTCCTATTCAACCATTATTCATGAACTAGAGTTTCTTCTTTCTGGACTTTTCAACAATTCCTCATGTATGGCTTGTAGTAGTAACTAAGACTTCGTGTTTTTCTTTCTTCATTCCATACTTACCTCCAATTCTCAACGCTTCAACATTCGGCTTCAAGCTACGGTTTGTCATAGAGATGACAACTCGTAAGTCAAGTCATAAAAAATCATGCTCTTACAACACGTTTAAGACCAAGTGCTCCCAAACCTATTTCCTGCCAAATTGAAACAAATCACCATCTCCTCTAATAACAAAATGGCTAAAACTCATGCAAAACTCTAAGTTTAATGCACCAAAAGTATCGTAGGTTCATGGTACATCTACATTCTCAACTTAAAATCATTACTTGTCCTCAATCTATGTGGCAGACTCTAAATGACACTTATGAAGAGGTAACCCAAACACTCAACCAATCCCATGTCATTTTCTCAACAACCACCCTCCTTATTTATTTTCATCACAGTGCAAATATTTTATTCAACTTAACAAGCCAGTACATACGGATCATTACATGATATAGACAGACCAATAAACACATTCACATACATAAACAAGAATAACCAAGATACGAGCTCTTCAATAATGTAACTTGTGCCCTAACTGCATCGAAATACCTCTGTTCACACAAAATTTGAATATTTTGTTAGGGACTCAGTATATAGTCACACTCAGAACCGAATTTAATACAAATTTTGCTCAATACTATAGGTTTGCACTTATTTTCTATGCTTTAACTTTCAAACATTAACTGAGGATAACTATAGGACTTTCTTAGTTTGTAACGTATGCTTAGGGTCAAGGGTGGTGTATTTGCATATTAAGTGAATTTCCTACCGTCCTTGACATTGCATTGGCTAGTTTACCTCTTTCACAATTGGTTTTAACATCGTCTTGCTTTTTGTTTTTCTCCTTATTATTCATTGAAGCTTAAGTGTGACTTTTTGCTTGATCTTCTTGTTTGATTCATCATTTCTTCATATTTTTATTTAAGCTTTTCATTCTTTAGTTTCCTTTTGTTCGATCACACCATTCTAAATATTTTTAATCATTTTTCTTTGTCTTCTCTACACACGACTCTTTTCATACACTTTCTTTATTGTTTTCCTTTGTAATAGCCACCCTCAACTTAGATGTTCAGCATGAGTTGAGGTGCACAATGTTCTAGGAAGGACCAGGGCCAAAATCAAGGCACAACTTTGCAGTAACCACCCTCAACATAGGCTTTTAGCCTGAGTTGAGGTACATAATGTAAAATGAGGTACCAGGGACAAAAAAAGTGTTCCACAATATTTTTAGGGAAGGTGAATTGGGTGTATTGAAAGTATGGTATTCTTCATTATCAAACATTTGGATCGAAGGGAACAATTTATTATTTGGTTGGTTGTTTTGTGGCTGAAGTGTACTCATTATCAACAATTACCTATGATCATTTCCCAATTTCCAGTTTAAATCATCATAGCAAGACCACTGGGGTAAGTTCTAGATCTACACATTCTATATGAATACACAAACATTCGCATAAACACATGGCACCCTGTTTCACTTTCAAATCATCAATGTATCTGGTTCATGTTATAGCTTACATCATGTTGTCTAATCAATTCCAGTCATGTAATACAAAGATCCTACACATTATACTTATCAATCACATAGATACAACAAATCAAAATATTGACGGGCATCACCTTTCATGCTCTTTTGCCATCATGCTTTCATTCTAGACTACTTCTACACTTAACTATCGTAGAGATGCCAGTTCAAAAGAAATAAAACATTTCCTTGGGGAAAAAGAACAGAGGCAAAAAAACCCCTTGGAAGGATTGTGAGTTGGATTATTCACACTTCACCCTAATACTCGCAATTCATTTACTCCATGGCCACAAAACATATAGTGCAATACCCCCAATGCACAACATAAAACATAGGGTGAGACAAACCTATGGCACATAAGCGCCGAAGACCAATCAAGAAGTGTGTGCGTCCGATAGCCCCAAACCCACTAGATCAGTATGAGTGACGCACTTACTGATGCCCTTAACTATAACTAGGGGAACACCATCAGCAATGCCCCTCAAACCGAATGCACCGGTAGCCAGCTCCCTCTCTATAAACTACTACAACTCATCATCAAGTAACGATTTCCTCTACGCTTCCTCAAGATGCGACTTCACTTTTTTTTTTGGCTCTCTACTCCTCCTCTGTATCAGTAGTGCACCCAGAAGTATCTGTGCACTTTGCTTCTGACCGAGGAGGTTCAAGGGGAAGCTCATTCTCACCCAATAGTGCATTTAACACCGCATATCCAACATCATCCTCGTGGGCTGGCTCCGGGATATCAGCGACTATAGAGGCCAAGGAATCAATATCAGCCTAGAGTTTGTCCAACTCCATTTGGAACGTAGCTAGATCAACAGTAGGCCCAGGTTGAGGCCTTTCCAGTATCCAATGCTTAAAAATAGCAATCCGCTGGTTCAATGGCTGTATCATTAACTCAGGAACCTTGTCAGCACTTGCCTCTAATTGTTCTATGAACTTCCTCATCCATTGCCTAATGTACTACAAGAGAGTTGTCATTTGAGTCAACATTTTGTAGACTCTTGCTAGTAGAAACATGGCAAACCTTGTAGGAGTATGAACACGTGATGTGCTTGCAACCAGGCCGAACGAAGTGGATGGTTGAGATATCACATTGAGGTCGTTAGTAAGGGCAGGAATACTTCCTCATTTGTCTAGTCAAGAGCAAGTTCTTTGCGTATATGTGGTAAATCAAATGGGATACCCCTCAGTGGAGCTGCGGGGTTTGCATAATCTCGTATGAAGCCATCATCGACCATCTTGGTCACCTCAATCAACCGATCACATCCGTAAACTTGAACAACAACCTCGATACATAGGCGCGAGATCGACATCAATGAATCCTACATAGGGGAGTGGTTATGTGGTCTTCTCCTAAAAAGCCCTCTCATGAATTTTGCCTATCATAATATGGGAGAAATCTATCTCATGTCCCGCCATCAATAAAGTTGGCATCACAGCACGGTCCCAATTCACTATATTCTCAGCCAATGTGGGGAACAATGTGGCCCGGTTAATAGACCAACAGAACTTGGTTGAAAAGTTGAGAGTAGCCTTTTGTAACACTGTGGAAACTAGTAGGCTAAACTAGAGCTTAACATGATTGTTAGAGTAGTAATTATAACTCTAACTTGTTGGAACGTACAGTTGTAGTAAAAATAGAGAAATATGGGTTAGCACTAAAAAATGTACTAAGTATGATGACCATACAAAAACATGCTAAAAAGGGACATTTGGTTGCAAGTCATAGTTGTATGCCATTTTAATAAACTTCATAAACATTGATACAATAGGCATAATATAATTCACAACTAACATACAAAGTCTCATATTTCACTTTTAGTCAAAATCACATATAACCCTTTACCTTTTCCATGAGCCTCCACCTGCAGTAACCGTCAAGCTATATCTTGTGCAATATATGGGTAGCATCCCATACCACCACCCACACCAAGGCAACACCTTAAGGTAACCAAAAGTGAACTTACCATTCATCATTTCCACCTTTACAAAATAGAGAACATAAGACACATAAACATCACATGAATAACATCATCACATTAAGACCAACATCTAAGACAACACTAAGTCATACTTGGGCAATGTGCAAGTAGCATCCCATACTACTACTCACACAAAGTAATCCTTTGAAGACACCATAGACAACGCAGATTCATTTACAATAGACATAACAAGGAAGTAATATCATTATACAATCTAAGTATAATATGTATCTTTACATTTAAGCAGTTAAGCCAACATTCTTCATGAACTTCATTTAGGAAACATTCATACATTTAGAGGACTTTCATTCATTAGCCATTAAGGCTTAGAGAACTCACTATAGTACCTTCAAAACCTACTCGTGCAATGTGTATATAGAATCCTATACTACTACCTACTCTTTGTAGTACCTATCAAGTAACTAGAGTGCACATCTCACATCATGGGAATAGGCATTAACCGACATAGACCATGCAACCTAGACATGGAATCCGGTGTCATACAACCCTACACCGATGGAAGGTGTTCTACTTGCCAAGGGTAGAACTAATTCACAACCTATGTAGGCATATAGTTTATGGGATATCCAAAGATTTTCATTGGATTCTAGCCTAACAATGAGAAGAGCCACCATCTTAACAATATCCACTCGGTTCTTAGCCATAGTTCCAATAGAGTAGATTCTTTTCATTAGTGTACTTGAGAGAACCACCAACATTAGGCCTACCGATCCAAAGTATTTCTACCAAGAAGGGCCAGCAAAATTAGATCTACCGATCGAGGTTGATTAAGGATAGCTCATTGACTTTCCTAGATAGGGCCACCACCTTTAGGTCTACCGACTCTAAGCCTATCATTTCACACAAGAAGGAGGCCACCGCCATTAGGTCTACTGCTTCAAGGTTTCACATTCACATAGGGTTCTAGACTCACTATGAAGGGCTACCAACTTTTGGTCTTCTGATTCAAGTCATAGTCTAAAATGCCTCATTAGTCATTTATTGAAAGGCTACCAACATTAGGTCTACCGATCAAGACATTCATTCATTCATTTATTTATGAAGAGGCTACCAACTTTAGGTCTACCAATTCAAGACATTAAGACATCAAGTCAAGATAAATACATTACTCAAGAGAAGGATGCCTAATCCCACCAAGTCAAGAGATCACATTCAATCATAGCTTTTATTTATCAACGGGAGGACACCTAAGTCTACCAAACCAAGATACAACATCACATTATAGTAAACCTTCACATTCTGTCATCAACAATCACAAGTGCTATGTGAGAACAAGCTTTCAATCACAACACCTTTATAGTCACAACATGATTACCTTTACTTCATTAGATTCTTATTCAACTCCTTCACATCACATTCACATACACAACATCATGATAATACCATAATTACTCATATAATGCCTTCAAGGCCATGATCACAATGTACATGTAACTAAACACCTCCATCTTTCAAGAGGATCAATATACAATGTTAATAAACACCTCCACCTTTCAAGTGGATCAACAATCTAACCATAATTCTATATTCAACAAGAAATTAGGTCAAACTTGACCTTTCAAGGCTATGATCATAATTCCTCAATTCACTAACAATTCACCATAATTTGACATAGATAATGATACAAATCAATAATCTAAATCAAGTTACACATAAATCCATCATCATTCATTCATAATCAATAAACCCACTTCATGAGGCCAAATTTAGGAATTGAGAGAAATCATGGGTTCATTGAGTTTTTCATCTTAAAATCATCAATTAAACATCAATATAATCATAGTTTATAAATTTAAAACATTTGATGAAAGAACCCATGAGTTTGAGTGAAATCTAGGTGTTTGGAGAAACTAGAAAACATTTTTGAAATTGACTCTAGGGTGAAAGCTAACCCTATATGAAGGATCAACATACCTTAGCCTTGATGAATCCGACGAGATTGAAGAAGAAACACCTTGTAATCCTCAACCCTAGCTTGAACTTGACCTTGACCTTCAATGGAGTTCCCAAAACTTTTAGGAGGGAAGGGTTTGGATTTTAGAGTTCAACTCTAAATGGGTATTTTAATGTTTTAATACACTTAAAATATGTTAAAACACCTAAAATAACCTTCCCCATACTTTAAAAGACTTGGGGTGAATTTAACAATTCACCGCTCACTTGGCCGAACCCACAAACCAGATTGCAAGTCCAATCAACGAGTCACCATCCTCGGATCGTGGATGGATTGACGGGACCGTACTGTCCATTCGTGGTTTTGATCAGAGACCCTCTTTTGAGGGTCTTGATCAATGGAGGCCATCCACAAACCGTGGATGGACCTATGGGGCGTGAACCCCATCCATAGGTCACCACATTTTGGTGAACTCTCTTGATTCAAAGGGATCTTGGGGGTTAGACTTGGGGTCCTCCTCAAGGACCCTTAGAGTGGTCCTTGGGGAGTCGTACCTTGATGTTGGACTCCTAAATCCCTCAACAATGACTCGGGACAACATACTACACCATCAAAACTCAAGACGAACATAAATGAACACAAGTCAAGCTCTAGTTTCACTAGTTCATTTTTAGGGTCTTTACATTATCCCCCACTTGGGAACATTCGTCCTCGAATGACAACTAAACACATTAAGGGGGGTAACGACTCAAATAACCCAACCCATCAACATGCATGCAATATCAACATAAACGCACACAACTAGGAGGAAACATCAACTCCACATCAAAAGGCATTAATCAACTTCATGCAATTCAAGGAAGTAGGACCAACATCTACCAACTCATTTTGCATCATAACTTCACATTTCTCATTATATTGGAGGAACTTCCTTCCACTAATCACATCATGCTCATTACAACATCATTAAGCACATTATGCAAATATATCATTAAAGCACATTATGCAACCTTTTAAGAGCACATTTAAGCATGCTCAACTAGTCAACTCATGAAATATTTAGGCAACTCATCATAGATGCATATCAACATGAGGAACACAATTTTTGAAAACTCATTTTCTAATTTAAACAAGTATTCAAATAGAACATGCATATCAATAGGAGCCATGGAAACTCAAATTCACACAAGACTCCAAAACATGCAACATGCTACTAGAAACTCTAAGTCTCAAGTTTGAATAAGAATAGAAGGAAAGAGATAAGGATATCAACACCCTCAACAACCTTACTACTCAACATACCATCCCCCACTTAAGGGAAAACCCAACTAAGGCTATCATGAAACAACGGATAAGGATCCCATCACAAACAAGGAACTATAACATACCGGTACCCTCATCCGGATGTGCTCCTTGGTTAGCTTGGAGATCATAGAAACGGTTCTTCTTGGAGCATCAAGATTTAGGCCATTAAGAGAAGCTTGCTTGGCCTCCCTTCTTTTAGGCACAAGAGTAGGACAATCTTTCACTTGGTTATCACTTTTGCCACACCCATAGCACCCACTAGTACAGGCTAGACATTTCCCAAAATGTTTCTTTCCAGAATTGTGACAAGTAGGTTTAAAAAATTGAGATCCACCATCTCTCTCTTGGTTTACCGTAGGAGCAGTTGAAGAATCTTGGTTATGAGGTCTCTTCTTAAACCTAGGTTGGCCTTGCTCATCGAATCTACCCCTCTTCAAATCTTTACCCCTCCTCTTTAGTTTGTACTCCTCAATGGATTGAGCATACACCATGAGTCTAGAAATATTCATGTCATCATCGAGCATTGTCGTATGTCACTCTTCCTTAACATGGTCGGATACTCCAGTCACAAACCTACTCATTCCATTTCTAGGGTTAGACACCAAAGAAGGAGCATACTCAGACAACAAAGTAAACTTCAAAGAGTATTCCTCCACATTCATGCTACCTTGCCTAAGGTTTATAAATTCCTCAATCTTAACCTCTCTCTTCTCACGGGGAAAGTACTTACTAAGGAAAGCTCCCTTAAACTACTCCCATTCTATAGGACCCGCTTCAATCGGCCTATTGGCCTTCCATTGACTGAACCACACTTGGGCCACCTCTTTCAATTGGTAGGAAGCCAACTCCACCTTCTCCCTAGAAGATCCACCTATAATATCTTGTATCTTTTATATTTCATCAAAGAATTCTAGGGGATCTTCTCCCGCTCTAAAGACAAGAAATATAGGAGGATTCATCCTCAATAAGTCTCTCAATCTTGAGGCCATGGTACTCTCAATAGCATTTACCCTAGGCCCCACATCTGTATTCACTTGGGTCGTCATGGCTCGGGGTAGGGTTAGAAAAGCCTCCCTAATCTCCTCATAGGCAAAGTCTGAAGGATCAACCAGAACTTTATTTCCTTGATTGCCTGGAGGAACTTGGCCACATTGAAGACCTTGAACACCTTGGGGAGGAACTCCCTCATTAACAATCCCCTCCTCCACTCTCCTTGGGTTAGCTCCTGTATTCATATCCTATAAACACAAAAGAAAGGATTAGGAAAAGGACACTTATAGAACCACACTCTAAGGCATGACTTCAAGAATAATGAAATACGTGTAGCTTCTAACATCCTATAACCTCTTGCTCGTACATATGTCTCGACTCACACTAATGAACAAGACTCTACTAGACGTGGCTTGTGAGACTTTGATTCTAACAGCCATTTCCAATATCTTATGCTCTGATACCAAGTTTGTCACGACCCGAGAGCACCCCTTAGTAGTAACACGGCGTACTCGACCTCAAAGAGGTCTAATAGAAGCCTCTTAGCATTCATAACATTTGATATAGAAAATAGTGCGGAATTAAAATCTTTATTTAAAACCAAACTATCAAAAACTCTTTCATAAAGCAGCGGAATACTAAGTCTCACATAGCCATCTTAAGACAATCTTTAAGAAGATAGGGTCATGGCCCTTTATAATCGAAAGCTCAATAATAGTCTATTACAAATGTGTTAACATAAAGGAACTAAAACAATGAAAGTCTTTGTCCTCGACTTGTGACGAAATACAAAGAAGGTCTTGACATAACTCTAATCCCAGGCTTCACTAGAGAGTGCAATAACTTGCCAGAACCTACACCTGTAGTAAAAATAGAGAAATATGGGTTAGTACACAAAAATTTACTAAGTATAATGACCATGCAAAAACATGCTAAAAAGGGACATTTGGTTGCAAGTCATGCTTGTATGCCATTTTAGTAAAATTTCATGAACATTGATACAATAGGCATAATATAAGTCATAACTAACATACAAAGTCACATATTTCACTTTTAGTCAAATTCACGTATAACCCTTTACCATTTCCTTGAGCCTCCACCTAAAGTAACCCTCAAGCTATACCTTGTGCAATGTATGGGTAGCGTCCCATACCACCACCTACACCAAGGCACCACCTTAAGGTAACCAAAAGTGAACTTACCATTCATCATTTCCACCTTTACAAAATAGAGAACATAAGACACATAAACATCACATGAATAACATCATCACATTAAGACCAACATCTAAGACAACACTAAGTCATACTTGGGCAATGTTCAAGTAGCATCCCATACTACTACTCACACAAAGTAATCCTTTGAAGACACCATAGACAACGCACATTCATTTACAATAGACATAACAAGGAAGTAATATCATTATACAATCTAAGTATAATATGTATCTTTACATTTAAGCAGTTAAGCCAACATTCTTCATTAACTTCATTTAGGAAACATTCATACATTTAGAGGACTTTCATTCATTAGCCATTAAGGCTTAGAGAAGTCATTATAGTACCTTCAAAGCCTACACGTGCAATTTATAGATAGCATCCCATACTACTACCTACATTTTGTAGTACATGTCAGGTAACTTGAGTGCACATCTCACCTGATGGGAATAAACATTAACCGACATAGACTATGTAAGCTAGACATGGAATGCGGTGTCATATAATCCTACACCGATGGAAGGTGGTTTACTTGCCAAGGGTAGAACTACTTCACATCCTATGTAGGCACATAGTTTATGGGATATCCAAAGATGTTAATTGGTCTCTAGCCTAACATTGGGAAGATCCACCACCTTAACCATATCCACTCAGTGATTAGCCTTACTTCCCATAGAGTAGATTCATTTCATTAGTGTACTTGAGAGGGCCACCAACATTAGTCCTACTGACGAAAAGTACTTCTACCAAGAAGGGCCACCAACATTAGGTCAACCGATCAAGATTCATCAAGGATAGCTCATTGACTTTACTTGAGAGGGCCACCACTTTTAGGTCTACCGACTCTAAGTCTATTATTTCACACAAGAAGGAGGTCACCACCATTATGTCTACCGCTTCAAGCTTTGACTTTCACAGAGGGTTCTAGACTAACTATGAAGGGCTACCAATTTAAGTCTACCGATTCAAGTCATAGTCTAAAATGCCTCATTAGTCATTTATAGAAAGGCAACCAACATTAGGTCTACCAATCAAGACATTCATTCATTTATGAAGAGGCTACCAACTTTAGGTCTACAAATTCAAGACATTAAGACATCAAGGCAAAATACATACATTACTCAAGAGAAGGATGCCTAAGCCTACCAAGTTAAGAGATCATATTCAATCATAGCTTTCATTAATCAAGGTACAACATCACATTATAGCAAACCTTCACATTCTATCATCAACATTCATAAGTGCTAAGTGATAACATGCTTTGAATAACAACACCTTTACAATCACAACATGATTACCTTTACTTCGTTATATTTTCATTCAACTCCTTCACATCACATTAACATAAACAACATCATGATAATACTACAATTACTCATATAATTCCTTCAAGGCCAAGATCACAATGTACATGTATGTAAACACCTCCACCTTTCAAGTGGATCAATATAAATGTAAGTAAACACCTCCACGTTTCAAGTGGATCAACATCTAACCACAATTCTATATTAAACATGAAATTTGGTCAAACTTGACCTTTCAAGGCTATGATAACAATTTCTCAATTGACCAATAATTCAACATAATTTGACATAGATAATGATACAGATAAATAATCTAAATCAATCTACACATAAATCCATCATCATTCTTTAATAATCAATAAATCCACTTCATAAGGCCAAATTTAGGAATGGAGAAAAATCACGGGTTCATAGAGTTTTTCATCTTAAAATCATCAATTAAACATCAATATAATCATAGATTATCTATTGAAAACATTTGATGCAAGAACCCATGAGTTTGAGTGAAATCTTGGTTTTTGGTGAAAATTGAAAACCTTGAAAACAATTTTGAAAGTGACTCTAGGGTGAAAGCTAACCCCAGATGAAGGATCACCATACCTTAACCTTGATGAATCCCATGAAATTGAAGAGGAAACACCTTGAAATCCTCAATCCTATCTTGAACTTGATCTTGACCTTCAATGGAGTTCTAGAGAGAAACTTTTAGGAGGGAAGGGTTTTGATTTTAAAGTTCAAATCTAAATAGGTGTTTTAATGTTTTAATACACTTAAAATATGTTAAAACAACTAAAATAACTGTCCCCATACATTAATAGTCTTGGGGTGAATTTACCAATTCACCCATCACTTGGTCGAACCCACAAACCAAATTGCAGGTCCAATCAACGAGTCACCATCCACGGATCGTGGATGGATTGATGGGACCGTACTGGCGCGTCTTGTTTTGGATCAGAGACCCTCCTTTGGGGTCCTTAACCTACGGAGGCCATCCACAAAATGTGGATGAACCTACGGGGCGTGAACTCCATCTGTAGGTCACCACATTTTGGTGAACTCGCTTGATTCAAGGGTTAGACTTGGGGTCCTCCTCAAGGACCCTTATGGTGGTCCTTGGGGCGTTGTACCTTGATGTTGGACCCCTAAACCCCTCAACTATGAATTGGGACAACATAATACACCATCAAAACTCAAGATGAACACATGTCAAGTTTTAGTTTCACTAGTTAATTTTTTGGGTCGTTACAACGAATCTCTGAATTTATTGGGCGAGCTTGATCGAGCTCGCCGAAGGAATTAACTCTAAAACTGCAGCAAGTTGGTGATAGGGGAGCCACTCGACATATTGTTGATAGTTTTTGGTGAACAAGGACAGGCCCAACGAAAGTTCCAGTGCATAAAGATTCAGGGGTGTAGACAAAGGGTGAAAGAAAAGCCTTTCGACGAGTCGCCGAGTTCTTTCGGCGACATAAAGCTTTTCGCCGAAGGTTACAAAATCAATCATCACATAAAGAATGAAATCAAAGGGCAAGATAGGGACATTAGGAGAGCCGTCAAGTGGTTCAGTGAGCTCGACCCACCTTGCCAAATGGCTCAACGTGCCTATTTTCAACCAAACTTCTCGATTTCAACCCCGCAACACCCGAACACAAAATCAAAGCATGCACTAGTACAATTAAGGTAGAACCCATAGTACCCAAAAAATACCCTAGCAGTTTTAATCCAGTTTAAGGCATACATTTACGGGAATTCAAAAGTCACAACTACTCGAGCAAGAATATCAAATTAAATCATGCATGTAAAGAATCTAATAATATCAGGCAGGATCATAATACTTCAACAATATCAAGCTATTTCAGGTGAGTATAATTTTTGATAAAATAAACTCGAGGCACATAAAACCAACCTTTTGTGTCGATAAAGAGAAGATTGAAATGTTAGGCGGAAATGTAATCCAATTTCGAGCACAAATTAGCACTAAAAATACTCTAAAAACGTGGAAATATAGGAACTAGCGTGCGGGTGTTAGTTTTGGAAGATAAAAAGTGAGAGAAAGTGAATGAGTTTGCAACTTTTAAACTTTTGTACTGCAAAACCGTCCAGTTTTCGCCCATTCGGCGACATTAGTCGAGCTCGCCTATCCTCTCGGTGATTCACCTAGAATTCATTTCCCTCGCCAATTTTTTTAGAACCTCCTATGAGTGTGGGGGTCCCAACGACGGTCTGAGGCGAGATCGCCGACCATGCCAATAATTTACTAGCCTTGCCGAGTTTTACAGACTACAATTTGATGATTTTTGAGTCAAACGGCAGATTAGGTTATGCTCGCCGACCTCTTCGACGACTCACTGACTGGACATGTTGCTCACGACCCTGCACTTTTTTTAACACCTTCTACACTTCAACCTGTACAAACAATACACCATTGTTTTACCAAAACATAAATAAAAACAATAAGAGGTTTTGGGTTTCCTCCCAAACAGTGCCTTAGTTAACGTTGCGGCACAACGCAAGTCCACCTTTAAACCTCATTCTTGGGGTTGACCTTAGTGTAACTAGGCAATCCCTCTTTTTGTCTCAGATTTTGGTGAGACAACATTTGACCCACTTGGGTCTCCAGCTGCTTGATTGATACTGAATGGGAGGTAACGGTCTAGCTAAGGGTTGACACATCTTCTTTCATTTCTTGCAAGATCTTTTCTAACCCCTCAACTTTGTTGAGGATACGAGAAAACATACCCTCAGACCTACTACCCTCCGATTCCTTTTTCTTTTAGTGCTCGTGGGGAGGCACATACCTATCTTTCTCCCCATCCTTCCCATTAGGATTACGGTCTCTCCATTCGGTCTCTTTCCAACTTTCATCTCTAACCCAACATAGGTTACCACCTTTCCTTGGGTAGTTTGACCTATAACCACCACGTTGGTTGGCTAGGAAGTTCACCTCTTCGTTGTACAAAGAATCAAACTTTGCTTCTTTTGGATTTACACACCCGATACCCACAACATTGACACCCCGGGCATCAGCTCCCATGACATATTTGGACAAAATGTCAAGTTGTGTCATGATCTTGGCCATGTTTTGGTCCCTATCTTGATCTTTCTCCATCTGCTCCTTGGTCAATTTGAATGTGAGAGGGGAGACTTGATCTTCATAGGCATACCAAGCTTGAATTATCGTGGTCATGCCATCCAATAGCTTAGCTGCTATCACGTAAGGCTGTTGCATCAAACCTCCTGGAGAAAGTTAGTTGGCAACGCCCTTGTTCACCGAGTCTAGGCTCCGGTAGAAATATTACAACAATACGTTGGCAGGCAAGCTATGAGTTGGGCATTGGAGCACCAACTTCTTCAATCGCAGTCAATTCTCTTGAATTGGCTCACCCTCCAAATGCTTAAAGCTTTGGATATTGTCCTGAAGAGTCATCATCTTCGAGGGAGGGAGAAAATGCACATTAAATGCGGTGACCAACTCCTCCCACGAAGTGATTTAGTCACGTGGCAATTCAGCTAGCCACTCGCATGCTTCTCCCATCAAAGATAATGTGAACAATCGTAAAGGAACCGACTCTTGTGATATATTTTTGAAAGAAAATGGTCCGCACACATCTACGAAATTTCGAATGTGCTCATGCGGGACTTCATGAGTCAATCCACTGAAAAGCCCCTTAAGTTGAAAGAGTTGCAACATGGTACTCTTGATGTGAAATACAACATTCCCTTTGGCTAGAGGCAAGCGAATGGCACCAATACCGCCCATCAGATACGGGTCATTAACATGAGGCTCATTTACATTGTTAGGGTTTCAGATATCGTCTTGATGGCGTACTTGGCTTCCATTGCTGCTGTTCACACTCATACTTCCTAAAAAATATTTACACAAACAAATAAAATAGGACTAAAAATTAAGTAAGTCAACTACAACAAACAAGGACGAAAATCCTACCTAACTACAAATTCTCAAATAACACCATTCCCCGGCAGCGGTGACATTTTGACTTCACGTATTAGGACACTACTTTGGTTCAAGTGCCAATGATCGCGTGTAGTGATATAACCCAACCAAAGGTTGGGATCGTTCCCACAGGGAGTGGTTTCGAGAATTAATAGAAAATAAAATTAAGTTCTTATCAGTCATAGCTAAAAATAATAACAAATATAAACAGACTAAATCTAAGGGGTGACGCAAGCGTCAATTATCATAGGGGGTTTGTGGTGATTAACAACCAAAATAGCGAAAATACAAAGATGCGTGTGTACGGAGACGGGATTCTTGGGATGTGATAGGAATATGGGATAAAAGACACTACCGGGTAGATGTTATTGATAGTACATCACTAATTATTTGAAACTAGGCTAGGCTTAAGTGGAGGTAAATTCTTTTTCGCGCAACTTACCCCGAATCAACTCAATTTCTCTTGAACACCAAGTTGACGCCTTTAAGCACAATATCTACCTTTGCCCATTCACTCTCTCGAGCTAAAAGTGTGGGAGAGGGCGTAGGATTCACTCTCTCGAGCTGAACCCATGACGACCAAATAACAACTGGCTATCAATTTAGTAGTCTTAGTTTTAAAATCTCTCTCTCTCGCAAGCCAAAAACACTAAGATGAAATCGTATTTGCAACTATAATCTCATTAAGTTCAAACACAACTACTAAATGAAATCACATTTAAACAGCGAATATACCAACAATAGGCAACATCCAACAGTAAATTTAACCCATATTCACAAAATCACACCCCTAGAATTCGGATTTTAGCTAGACATGAAAAAGAGATAGATATCGATACCAACAAAGTGTTTCCATCAAGTTGGTACGATGTATAAAGTCTTTCAAAATGTCACGGATGAACATTCTTCAAGACCCACTTCCAATTTCTTAGAATTCAAAATGTTGAAGTTCAAGCACAATGTATCCAAAAACTCTAAAAACTAAAACTTAAAATATTCTAAGTCTCTAAAATAAAATCTCTCCTAAGTTTGATACTAAGAAAAAAATTTAAACAAGTATTTATAGTGTTTGAAAATTTGTGTTGCGAAGGACCATTCGACGTAGTTAGTCGGGATCGCCGACACACTCGGCTATCTGCCCTTTGGTCTTGTTCATCGCCTCTCTTCTTTTGCTTCAACATTCTCACATTTTGAGGCATTGGGAGATAGAATGTAGGTTCGTGAAACTGCTCGGCGATGCCTCCTTTTAATCGCAGACTTGACCTTCTCCTTCAGGACTCAGCACACTGGAACATTTGGCAGAATTTAGGACCTTTCGATGATCCGCCTAATAGTTTAGGTGATCCTCAGGAATTCTTTTCTCTGTTCTTTCAGCCACTTTGTTCCTTTTTGCTTGACAGTATCCAAGTTTTGTCTATCAATCAAAATACCTGAAATTTAAGGGTTTACATAAGTTATTGAGACAAAATATGCATTTGAGGACACTAATTTTATTAAACTATAGCCCAAAATTAGTCCAAATTATGGACTCATCAACCCTTATGGTAGATAGGCTTAAGACTTGACCATGTATATATACTATGATAAAGGTGACAAAAAAGGGATGCTTAGCTTTGGTGGTATTATGGGATGCTATTCATGTAGTGCAGAAGTATGCTTTTAGGTTACTTGAGATTATTTCTATTATGGTATAGATGACTAATAGTAAAAGAATGCTTATGATGATATTGTCTCTTATGCTTTTTATTGATGTTTCATGAAGTATTTCATATGATCTTGGATTATGTCTTATATTAACTAACCCTTGTCTTATTCTCTTATGGTTATGCTAGCTAACATATTTAGTACATTTTGTACTAACGCATACTTTGTCTAAATTCTAATCAAATGTAATGTTTCGTAGAATGAGTGTTATCTTGAAGGTAGGTTTCTAAAGAGCTAAGAAGTTGAAGATCTTGGTGAGTCCTCATAGCATCGAGGACAAAACCACCATTTCCTTTATGTCTTTATTTCATGTTTGGAGACTATTGTATGGGCTGTGTCCCAAGAGTTTATTCTATAGTTGTATTAGATGGTTTGAGACAAAGTATAGAAAGACTTTCCTTGCTTTTAAGAAAAGGATTTCTATTGTAAAACATTTTAAATTTTCCGTATTTTCTATTATCTTATGATCATGATAATCTAAGGGCTTGTATGATACCCCTTCGGGGTCAAGTACGCCATGTTACCTCTAGGGTATACCCCTGGGTTGTGACAAACTTGGTATCAGAGCACAATATTTAGACTTGTTCTAGGATTGTCTCCAACCACGTCTAGTACAGTCTTGTTCATAAATGTGAAGCGAGCCACATTTATGAATAAGAGGCTATTGGATGTTTAGGAAATCTCACTTCTTCATTCTCTAAGTCGTGCCAAAGAGTTTGGCTTTAGTAGGTCATTTTCCTAATCTGTGCCCTACGGTTTTTAAGGGTATGACTAATACAAGGGATAATGCTAGGAGAAATGAGGAAGAAAATGTGGATCAAGAAGTTTCTCTGCAAGTTCAACCCCAAGCTCCTCCTCAAGCTCCAATTGACCCTATAGGGGACAATGTACCTCATGCAGAGTTTAGGTCCTCTATGCAATTGTCGGCTCAAACTATGATTGCTTAAGGCAATAGGGATATTGGACCCCATGTGAACCCTAATGTGAATTCCGTAGCCTTAAGAGTGAGATAGTTTATTAAGATGAAACCTCAAGAGTTTTATGGCTCTAAGGTGGAGGAAGACCTCAAAGGGTTTGTAGATGAGATGTGTAGAATTCTTGATATTATGGGGGTTACTTTGGTAGTGAAAGCGGAGTTAGCCGCTTACCAATTGAAAGGGGTAGCTCAAATATGGTATGATCAATGGAAAGGGAGTAGACCTATAGAAGCGAGTCCTATAGAGTGGGAGCTGTTTGAGAAGGCATTCCTTCATAGGTTCTTTCCCATAGAGTTGAAAGAGGCTAAGATGCAAGAAATTTTCATCCTTAAGCAAGGTAGCATGAATTTTCAAGAGTTTCCCCTAAAGTTTACTTAACTCTCTAAGTATGCTCCAACCTTAGTGGAGAACTCAGGGGAAGAGATGAACCATTTCATGATGGGAGTATTTGAATTGGTAGAAAATGAATGTCGTGTGGCAATGCTTATAGATGATATGGATATATCACGTCTTATGGTTTTCCCCTAACGAATGGAAGAGTCAAAACATAAGAAAGAGTTTAAGGAGAAAAAGAGGTCTAGATTAGATGATGATAAGTCCTTGGATTCTGAGTTCGATGAATGTGGTCGCCCTAGGTTAAGACAAAAGTTCCACGGGAAAGGACCCTCAAGTACTTCTAAGTTCAACAAAAAGACCATCTAACCCCAAGTCTTAAGATGATGGTAGTGAGATTCTATTATCGGAATGTAGTAAGTGTGATAGAAGGCATGAGGGTGAATGTTTATCGAGCTCTAATGTTTTTTTTAGTTGGTGAGTTGGGCCACAAGACAAAGCCTAAGGTTGCTAGAAATGAAGAGGATAGTCGTGATAGGTCCCAACCCTACCCATCCTCCAGCCCAAAGGGTTTGGGTGAGAAGGCTCCAAAGAAGAATAGATCTTAAGCTCTCCAATCTAGAGCTGATCAAGAGTGACCTCCTTATGTTGCTACTAGTATGTGTTTCACGCTTTATCAAGATTCCGGTGTTAGTTGTCTTTTATGAGTTGATAGATTGTAAATGATAGGCTTTGATGTTATCTTTAGTATGAATGCTGCTTCATTGTGGCCTTCATGTTATGAAAGAGGTTTAGAAGAATTTGCGTAGGCTTACTCCCAAGAGGGAGATAGTGTGCCTATCTAGCAAGGTTTTTGTGTGGTTATGTTTAGTTGATGGTAGAACCCGACTTAGTTAGGATGAGTTTTTAGGTATGTTAATACATTTGTTGAATATATTATTTAAATAATGCCTAGATGGGTTGAGTGAATAGACTCCTCTAAGAAGGGTAGAATTGTAATTCACCATGGTTTAGAATCATGTTGTGTGATGGATGTGAAAGCTTAGTGATGATTTACTCCGACCATAGAATTGAATGACATCATGCTTAAAGAGTTTATACAGGCTTTCTCTGAAGGGGGAGATAGTGCGCTTAGATAGAAAGGTCGTTTAGTATCCTTTCTATTTATTAGTAGGTTTTTTTGAAATTTCAACTTGAGAGGTGTAGTGAGTATGTAAAGTTTAGTCCCGGTTTGGTAGACTCATATGAGATTTTTAGTGGTGCTAGTAAGGTTGCTTGTGAGCTAGAATTGATTAAAGAGAACCTCTCAAAATTAGAAGTACCGGTGGGGATCTTAGACCGGCAAATTAAGAAATAGAAGAACAAGGAATTTGTTCCATGAAGTGTAGGAGTGATATTTTAAGGGTTTAGTTGAGGGTGGTACTTGGGTGGCCTAGGGCCAATGAGAAATCCCAATATCCAAATCCTTCTTCCTTATATTCCTCCTTTAGCATTTATGATCTTGAGATTTTAAGTTCATCTTGAGTTGCATTTATATGAAGCCATGTGTCATTTTTGTGTTTCCATGACTTCCTAATATGCATGTTCATGAAAATGCTTACGTCTTGTAACAAATGATTTATATGCATTATTTTCCTCATGTTGCAATGCATATGAGTAGATTTACATTTAACCTTCATGAGATGAATATATGAGCATGCCTTAGTTTCGGAGGTTAAAGATTCCTCCTTAAATAAATCCTTTTTGAGAGTAAATTGCATTTAGGCTCCATGAGTGTATGCTGAGCATGTTTTACCTAGGAGATGTTAGTTCATCATTGAAAATGAGTAGATATAAAAGTTTCATTCATTTTGGGTTGGTAGTAGTAGTTCCTACTCCCTTCTGTTGCATTGAATCTGTTTAGATTGGAACTGAAGTTTTCTTCCTTGGTTGTGTGCATTTAGATGTGGTGCATGCATGATGGGCTGCTAGTTTAGAGTTGTGACTTTAAGAAGTTCTTAGAATCGTCATTCGAGGACGAACAATCCCAAGGGGAAGATATTGTTATACCCTGGAAACTAGTAAGTTGAACTAGAGAGTTCTAGAGCTTTTTATAAGAGTTTTAGAGTGTGGTATATGGATTAAAAATGAAAAAAATGATTCCCGTACTTAGAATGAAGGTTTTAGGCTTAGGGCGTCAAGGTACGACCCCCCAAGGACCACCCAAGGGGTCCTTGAGTAGGACCTCAAAACAGCCCCAGAAGCTGTCAATTTACAGCCACCTACGCTTGCCACCTACTGGTCGTAGATGGAGCCACACCCTATGGGTTGGGGTCTTTGGTCAAGGCCTGTATTGGCTTGCGACTTGAGGCCTCTGACCAGCACCTACGGAGGTGCAGTATGCTCTATGAACCCACCCACTGGCCGTGCGTGGGGATTTTGAGAATGAGGGCATATTTCCAACTTTGGTTTTAAGTTAGGGGTTTGGGGTTTAATTATAGTTAGTTAGGGGTTAAGGGAGGTCTGGTAGTTTGTTATTAAACCACCTATATAGGCCTAATAGACCCTCAACTAAATCAATCAACTCATTATTCAAAGAACCCAAATTCCTGCCAAGAAATTCTCTTTCTAGAAGAAGAAGAGAAGAGAGTAGGGCAGGTTTTCCTCCATTAAAGCAAGCTTAATTAGGGCTTTGAATTATGGTATTTTAGCTTATTCATCTATGGTTTCTTCCACCCATATATCCCCCTAGGTTTTCCCTCAATTGTGAAGTCAAAAACCCAATTCTAGCTAGAGTTTCCTTCTACATTGTGGGTAGGGTTTAGGTATGATTACAATCTACTGTATAATACCTAATTATGATTTTATTAGCATTAAATTATGATGTTATGATGAATTCATGTGATTTCTATGGTTAACCTTAGTCTATTGATAAATGTGATATTTTGTGTGTTTATGCCATTAGAGGTGAATTGAAGGTTCATAGGTGATCTTCCTAAATCAATGTCAAGTGTAGTAATTGTTCAAGGTTAGGAACATATAATCATGAATTGAACTAGACTTTATTGAATATGAAGGATGATGACTTGTCAAGATGAGATTGAACCTTTATGATCAATTGTGACTAGAATCACCTAGTAATGAAGGATGTGATTAGAATACCTTGAAATCTAGGTATAATGAAGCTAATAAGATGTAAAGTTTTGAGTATAATGCTTGTAGTCATGAATGATTGATCACTAGAGTTTGAAAGTAAAGCCAATGTGATGATCTAGACATGCTAAGGCTTTGAGAGTAAAGTCTAAATGAGAATACAAGCTTAAATCGATAGATTTATGGTGGAAGATCTTTGCCTACCTAATCTACCTAATAAATGCTTGAATATGTGCAGTGATAGATTCACTTGAGTCATGAGGATATCAATGTCTAATGTAGAATTCTAGATATGGTATTATGCATGAATATAGCACGACGTGAAAGGTTCTCTCACATATAATGATTCTAGGTTGAAAGGTTTTATCACCTAAAATGAATCTAAGTCCTAGGACTATAAAATGTGATGAGGCTTGTGGTAATTCCCCTAAATGACTTTTACATAATAGGAATGTGTGGTGAGTTCCCTTACTCCTAATTAACTAGTCATAGGGAGTGTGAGGTAATTACTCTTTATATATGTGTGACTACCAAGGCAAGCGATGAAAACAAATTATCCTCTAGGTTGATCATATAGGTGATTACCTATGATCCTTATGTGATGATGTGGAGGCAAATACCTACATTACACATTAAAATTTATATGGAGGGGAATACATATATCACCTTAAAATGGACATGTAGGCGAATACCTATGATTCATTAACTTGTATGACTTGTCGAGACTACCCTTGTCTTTATGATTTATTAGTATGTATGACTAGAGGTGATTACCCTTGTTTGTATGTTTCCATGATATATATATGGCTTCAGGTGATTCCCATTGTCCTTTATGATGAACTAAATATGTATGTCTTGAGGTGATTCCCCCTGCACTTCTGAACATGTTTATGACTAGTTTGGATTGTACTTTTAGAAACCTCTCCAATGCATGCATGTCTAAGAGGTTATTACCCTCGTCTTTATGGTGTTAAGAGATGATAAACATGATTGATGAACCTAAAGTGTCTAGCTTAGCATGTGTAGGATTATGGGGTCTTGTTCATGCATGGCACAAGCTTGCCTTAAGGTGACTCATGAGGTGTTTCTCTTACATGATGTATGCCTAGATAGAATTGTGCTATAGTTGCCTTCCTTGACATGATATGATTGACTAAAGGTGATAGTTCCCTTGTCTATATGAGGTAAGCTACTAATAAGACCAAAGTTGAATAAATATGACTATGATGACTTCGAGGTTATGCTTAGTGTAAAGGGTAGTATGGGATGTCTTTCATGCATTGCAAATGTGTTCTTTGAGGTTACTTAGAAGTATGGTGTCCTTATGTTAGAAAAGCTTAAGACTTTAGCATGTATATACACTATGATTAAGGTGACAAAAAAGGGATGCTCATCTTGGGTTGTATTATGGGATGCTATTCATGCATTGCACAAGTATACTTTTAGGTTACTTGAGAGTAGTTCTATTATGGTATAGATGACTAAGAGTCAAAGAATACTTATATGATGCTTCTGTTGGAGACTTTGCTTATTATGATGATATTGTCTCTTATGCTTGTTATTGATTTTTCGTGAAGTATTTCATATGATCTTAGATTATGTCTTATATTTACCAAACCTTGTCTTATGCTCATATGGTTATGCTAGCTAACATATTTAGTACATTTTGTACTACTGCATACTTTGCCTACATTCTAAACAAAAGTAGGGCTTCGGAGATTGATTGCTAAGGAGCTAAGGAGTTGAAGATCTTGTTGAGTTCTCATAGCTTTGAGGAAAAAACCCACCATTTCCTTTATGTCTTTAATTCATGTTTTGAAACTATAGTATGGGTTGTGTCCCAAAAGTTTATTGTAAAGTTGTATTAGATGATTTGAGACAAAGTATAGAAAGACTTCCACTTGCTTTTATGAAAATGATTCCGATTATAAAAAGTTTCTAATTTTCCGTATTTTCTATTATCTTATGTTCGTGATATGCTAAGGGCTTGTATGAGTCCCCTTCGGGGTCAAGTTTGCCATGTTACTACTAGGGTATACCCCTGGGTCGTGACATCTTTTTGGGTCATGTCACAGACCCACTTATAATTTGCCCCCTTTTTAGCAATGTGCCCAGCCATCCAATGTAGCAGGGTCTCTCTCTTGTCAAAATCAGGCATGGCAGCTCTATTATGCACCACCCCCATCCAATAGTCATACTCAACTATGTTAATCGGCTGAGCATGCGAAAGGCCATAAATAAAATGGCGTACCATAGCCTCAGATAGATTAACGAGGACGCCCTGCACCAAAGTAGTCAAAAGTGAAGGCCGAGCCAGTGTAACACCCCGGAAATAAGTTGGTTAAGGTAGAGCTAAAATGTGAGGGTTAGAGTAAAGGAAGTTGGCAAGGGCCAAGGAAAAGGACTAAGGCAGTCCAGTCTTCCCTAGAAACTTCCCTAGTTACCATGACAACCACCAAGGCTTGTGGTATGGACCACGACTCATGGTGTGGTCCGTGGTAGGATAGACAGTGAGCTCCCCAAACTACCCAAAAAAGAAGCTCTTCTTCACGAGCAACATCACGACTCATGGTAAAGACCATGGCTCGTGGGAAGGCTCGTAGAGGAGAGTTGGGGCTATAAGGGTGGAAAGGAATTGGCAAGCCACTGCCACAAGGCCTATGAGAGGGACCACGACTCGTGGAGCCCCTCGTGAAGGTTCCTTGGTCTAGTGAACTCAAGGCACAAGTTTCCTAGCCAGTGCCTAAAGTCCACGAAAGGGATCACGGCTCATGGTCATGACCATGGCTTGTGGAGCCCCTCGTGACACTTGTGGAACTCACTTTAAGTGATGGGTATTTTGGAAAATTTTGGCTTAAGTCCAATTAAAGTGAAGCCGTTTTAGGTAAGTTTAGGGTCACTATATAATCCATTTTAAGTCAAATTCATCCAAACTAAGTCATATTTTCTAAGCACCCAAATAATTCCCAAAGTTCATCTCCTCTTCAAAAAATCTCTTTCTGGAACTTCAAGGAAATAGAAGAAGGAAGTTGCAGCTAAGGTTCAAGGAACAAGTTCTTCTAAGGTCACGGGTTCATTTCTAAAATGATTCTAATGATTGAATTACTTTATATTATGATTTAATTGTTGATTTATTATGGTTTTTGTTTTTGAAATCCGTAAGAACCCATGAAATCCCCTAATTTCCCAATTATTATCTTGTGATGTGGGTTTGTTGATTTTAGAAGAATGTTATGAGATTTTACATGTAGGGATTGGGTTACTTGAATTATCATCATATACATGTCTAATGTATTAATTCTAGATGTGTTGATTTGATACGAGATTTGACCCTTAAAAAGGCAAGATATGATATCAAGCATGTTTTGTGAGATGTATGTATATGCTTAAAGAACTCTTTGAGAGTAAAGGGAATATGATTACAACTTTGTTGTGTGTCATATAAAGGATATTCTCATTTACATACCTATGTTTGAATATGATATGATGTGAAAGTTTTTCTCACAATATCATGATTCTAAGGTTAAAAGGCTATTCTCACCCATATAATTTGTGAGCTATCATAGGAATTATGTTGGATTGAGTGTCAATACATTATCCATGAATATGAACTTAAGTCAAGACTTAATATGTACTCCGTGGGATAAAGTCTTAGCACTGAGTGGATATTGAATATGAGATGGAAGCTTGTTCGTTAGAAAGGTTGGGTTTCTAGAAGCAATCTCTTGAGATGGAAGCTCCCCCGTTAGAAAGGACGGGTTTCTAGTAGCAATCTCCTTATCCCATAAACTATGCACCCCATAGGTTTATTTAGCTAGTGGAGCAACCTAGGATAAAAGTATGGTTCTACCTTAGGCAAATAGGACAACCCTTTTTCGGTATGGGTAACACGGATTCCAAGTTAAGCTCTCATGGTATATATTGGTTAAGGCTTATTCCCACTATTACAACAATATGAACAAGAATATGAAGTATGAACTATGGCTACTCAAGAAGCTTTACTTAGTGTGGGTGAGATTATTTGATCGTATTCATGCATTGAACAAGTATGCTTTGAGGGTATTTGTGGTATGTTCCTCTTATGATATGATGATCAAGGGGGGTACCCATGGGTCGTGACAAACTTGGTATTCAGACCACGAGGTTTAGAATGATTCTAGGATGATGTCTCATAAGCCATGTCTAGTAGAGTCTTGTTCATAAGTATGAAGCGCGCCAAATTTATGTATAAGAGGATACAAGATTATTAGGAAACTACACTTCTTTGATTACTCTTAAGTCTTGCCATAGAGTTTAACTCTATAAAGTCTCTCTCCTAATCCTTCTCTTGTGTTTTTGAGAAATGAATACATTAAGGGATAAAGCTAGAAGGATGGAGTAAGACAATGTGAATGAAGAAGCTCCTCAAATTAATCAAGCTCTGATAGACTCTTCGGCTATGTTGAATGTGTAGGTTAGGTTTCCTTTTATAATGTTGGCCCAAGCTTTGAAGACTCAAGCTCAAGTTGTGATGGCTCAGGCCAATAGAGATGTTGTGACTCATGTTAATCCTAATGTGAGATCGGCCTTGATTAACGTTTCAAAGACACTTCATCCAGTTTTAAGTGTCAACGATCGCTAGTCAGTATATAACCCAACAAAATGAGTTGGGGTCGATCCCATAGAGAGTATCTTTTCCTTCGAATTCAATTATAGAAGTATGACACCAATCTCTTCCACTAACACTTAACACTTAGTGGATGAACGTTGATGCTAACAATGGGATAAATTGTCGTGGGTAGGTTGGACTATATGTAAAGCAATTTTCTCTCGAACAATTACCTTATCGTTGTCGAATTCTCTTGTATTTCAACACTAGACGGAAGATGATTACACCTAGTCCTCATCAAATCCACTCTCTCGAGTTAGATACAAAGGATAGATTCCATGATTCACTTTCTCAAGCTGAAATCATTGTGAACCACTACTAAGGATGCTAAACTTGCTACTTGAGCTTTGTACTTCTCTCTCATGCAAGCACAAAACACTAAACTAGTTACACTAATCATGCAAGACGAACTTCGAATTAACACCATTATTAACAAATCAATGACACCCACTTAGTAAAACTCAACAATTGGTCACATAGTTAAACCCCAAGGAGAGGGCTTTAGCCAATCATAGCAAAAAAAGGAAAATCAGCATCTGCCATGTTTTCCATAGCTTGGTAAAAACGAAAATTGAAAGTTAAAATCAAATACAATCTTCTCTAATACAAAATTGCAATGCAAAATATTGCTAAAATCACTTGAAATCTACAATGGTAGTGTTTTCACTCTCAATATTGTGTTCCTCCCATTTCTAAATGCCTTATCTCTCCTCCAAAAATCAATTTATGCAAGTCTGATTCAAAGCTGTTTGGGATCAATCGGTGAGGTAAGTCGGGCTTCCCTGACCATTCGGTGACTCACCGAATTCCCTTGATCTTGTCTTAATTTTTCACCTCTTCTTAGTCCAGCCACTGTAATTTTAGGTGAGCCAGATTGGGATCGCCGAGCGATTCAGCAATGTGCCCTTTCTCCTTTCCACTCACCCATCGACATTTATTTGGATCTTCTTTAGTACTTTTGGTGACCTGGTCTTCCACCGCTGAAGCGGTTGGCGTAACGCCGAGTGGAACTGTTGCTCGCCAAAGTTACCCCTAATTCAGCCTCAGTGTTTTGTATCTTTAGGCAGTAGGGTGGCATCTTGGCGAATCACCGAGTGACATCGACGATCATCAAGCCTGTCCTTCGCTTCTCTTTCTTGCTCGGGTTGTCTCTATTTCCCATTTTTGTCCTAGCTATGTTCCTAAATCCATGTGTTTGAAAATCAATGGTTTTACATCAGTTCTTGGCATAAAATAAGCATTTGAGGACACTAAATCTATCCAAATAAAGCCCTAAATAAGTCCAATTTGAGGACTCATCAACACCCCTAACTTAAACTTTTGCTTTTGCTCAAGTAAAACTCAAGTTCAACAGTTCAAATGGGATGTATCAAAAAGTATTACACAAGACTCAATCATGAACATAGACAATAATACTCAAATTACTCATGCAAAGATTCAACTTGTGACACACCATTACCAAAGATTCTCGTGCTCGCAATACTTGCTACTAATGCAAGTTCAAGCTTAACAAAAGTATATGTATGCCCTCACACAAAGAATTATTCCATTTTCACAAATAGGGGTTAATCAATTTAAGACTAGGAATGAGATGCAACTCTCACACTCAAAAAGAGGAACACAATGCATGTTTTCACGCATAGGCTTGCCCTTATTTTCTAATCAATCTTCAATTCAGATCACTCAAGATCAAAAAGGTCTTTCTAAGGCTTGTAATGGGGTTGAGTGCAAAGGTATGGTCATTTAGGCTATTCACCTCCATGGATTGCTTGGATACCCAATTTCTTTTGTACTTTTATTCCGTAACTTTTTCTTTTTAATTTTTTTTGGAGGGTTTCCATTGTTCCGCAACACCATGGGTTAAGGGAGACTTTTCTTGCACTTCTTGACTTCTTTTCCTTTTCACCACACCCCCAAATTAGGCTTGTGGCCTATGTTGGCTATTCACTAAACCACAAATCAAGAGGTAAGCTCTAGGGTTCTTCCAGGTTCTTCCTAAGAAAGGTAAGGCTCAAAGGGTGTTCAAGAGAATTTCACACGCTCACGGGTAGGCCACAAAAGAGGTATTTGTCAAATTTGGCTCACACTCTTCAAAAGTTGCCTAAGATCATTTCGAGAGCAGACCTTACTAAATCAATCAAAATAATGGGGTAAATTCGAGTTGATTCATGCAAGGTTCAATGTAAGCTCATCACACAAGGCGTCGACACTTAAGTCAAACAAGACTACATACTTTTGCTAGTGTGTAACGGTCATCACAAGAGAATCAATTCGATAGATGGCTAATCATAACAAGATGGAAAAAGTTTAAATATTGTCTATGCAACTTCATTTGGTCTCTTTGTAGCCGCACGTTCATGTTTGTTCAATTGAGAGCACTATTTAAGTCATCGGTATTGATTGAAACCGAGACTTAAATTTGCAAGAGAACAACCACTTTCAACACAAGAGGTGGTGACAACAAACTTTGCAATTTGTTTAACTTAAAAAGGAGGCACATAAGAAGAGATACACAAGCTAAAACAATTTCACACTCACCAAAAGAACTCAACATTGTCCTCAATGTAGAAAATAAAATGCAGGAGAACTCCTGGCAAAGAGACAAAACATAAGCAAGTAGGTGAGAGTGATGAGAAAGGTCACTGCGTCCAACGATGCGCCGAATAACTGCTTGTTGCAGATATTCATCAATATTTGTGTGGTTCCTCTAGCTTTTCTCCTCCTGCAACACTCAGCAAACACATTATTTAGTACTTGGGTTGCCACCCAAGAAGCGCCTTATTTAACGTCGTGGCTCGAAGTAGGAATGCCATTAAGCATCTTCCATCTATAAGTCTTCCACTAAGGAGATCTCTTGACTGTCCCTATTGTATAACTTCAAACGCTGCCCGTTGACTTTAAATGGGAGTCCCTCATTACCCTTAGCTTCTACGGCACCATTAGTGAACACTCGTCTCACTCTAAAAGGTCCATACCAATTGGATTTTAGCTTCATTGGGAATAGCCTTATTCATGTGTGGTATAATGAAGCATGCATTACAAGTCAATTACAAGTCATCGATTTTGTTTTCCTGCTCAGCACTTTTTTTCCTTTCCAACCTCGATAGGTGATCAATGACTTGATTTTCACACCTTTTCGATCTTTTACCTCGAAATCGAACTCTTGCAAGAGTATTACCCATCTTATCAATCAAGGCTTTGCATCCTTTTTTGCCATGAGGTAGCGGAGTGTTGCGTGGTCTGTATGTATAATCACTTTATTGCCTAGCAAGTATGCCCGAAACTTTTCAAATGCACAGAGCACTGCTAGCAACTCTTGTTCAGTAATTATGTAATTTTGCTGGGCACTATTTAGAGTCTTGCTTGCGTAATAAATTGGATGGAACAACTTATTACACTTTTGGCCCAATACTACATCCAATGCCATCCAACTAGCATGACACATTACCTCGAATGATTCAGATCAATTAGGGTTGATGATAATCGAGATGGATAGCAATTTCTCCTTCAAACATTTAAAGGCTGCCATACAAGCATCATCAAAGTAGAGTTTCACTTCCTTCTCTAAGAGTTTGAATAGTGGTTGTGCAATCTTTGAGAAATCTTTAGTGAACCTTCCGTAGAAACCTGCCTGTCCCAAAAAACTGCGAATGCCCTTTACTGAAATCTGTGGGGGTAGTTTCTCAATAACATCAATTTTTGCCTTGTCAATGTCCAGCCCTTGTTGCGACACTTTGTTCTCGAGAACAATGCCCTCTTTCACCATGAAATGACATTTCTCCTAATTTAGGACAAGATTAGTTTCCACACATCTCTGGAGCACTCGCCCTAAATGTGTCAAGCACTCTTCAAATGTGTCCTCCACGACTAATAACTCATCCATGAAAACCTCTACAGAGTCCTCAACCATATCCGCAAATATAAACAACATGCATCGTTAAAAAGTTGTTGAGGCATTACAAAGTCTGAATGGCATCCTTTGGAATACAAAGGTCCCATAAGGGTAAGTGAAAGTGGTTTTCTCTTGATCTTCTGGTGCGATTGAGATTTGATTGTATCCGCAGTATCCATCAAAAAAATAATACCACCCTCTCTCCGATAACCTGTCAAGCATCTAGTCCATGAAGGGCATTGGAAAGCGATCTTTTTCGGTCCATGAATTACGCTTTCGATAGTCCATACACACCATCCACCCTGTTACAGGTCTAGTCGGCACAAGATCTCCTTTTGCATTTGGGACAACTGTTATACCACCCTCTTTTGGTACGCATGGCACTAGGCTTACCCATTTGCTGTCTGCAATCGGATATATTACTCATGCATCAAGCCACTTGATGATCTCCTTTTTTACCACCTCTTGCATCAGCGGGTTCAATCTCTGTTGATGCTCTACACTGGGTTTGCATTCACTGTCCAGTCAAACCTTGTAAGTGCAGATACCTAGATGAATGCCCACGATATCAGCTATGATCCTTCTTATAGCTTTTATGTGTTTCTGCAGTACTTCAACGGGCAATTTTACTTGGACCTAATGAAAATCGGTTGCGATAATCACTGGCAGAGTGTTATTGGTTCCCAAGAAAACATACTTCAGATGGAATGGAAGTACTTTCAGCTCAAGAGTTGGCAGTTCTTTAATTGATGGATTTGAATGTGGACTTTCTCTATTTTTTAGATCGATATCCAACTTGGTTGGATTTTGTTCATATACTCCCAATCCTGTTAAGGCTACGACCATTTCATCATACCCTTGAACTTCCGATTCGTCATAATTTGCAAGTACCGACTCAAGGGTTCATTCTTGCTCATCAGATGGCTTACACTTTCCACTGCCTCTTCTATAACATCTTCAGTAGATACCACATGGATATCACTTGGTTGTTTAATGGAATTGCAGATATTGAAAGTTACCTCATCGTCATTCACTCAGAACTTCAACTTGCTGCATTCAACATCCACCAATGCTCTACCGGTTGCTAAGAATGGCCTTCCCAAAATAATGGGTATCTCAGCATCAATGTCAGAATCTAAAATCACAAAATCAGCCGGAAATTTGAATAGATCTACTTTGACCAAGATATCATAGAGGATTCCAACAGGATGATTGATTGATCGATCTTCCATGAGAAGTCTCATTGTTATTGCCTTTCATTCCCCCAACCCAAGTTGCTTGTATATGGCATATGGCAACAGATTAATGCTTGCTCCTAGGTCCCATAAAGCCTTGGCAAATTGGAGCATTCCAATGGTGCATAGGATGGTAAAAGCCCTAGGATCTTCTCTTTTAGTGATTAACTCCTTTGTCCTAATTGCACTGCAACTATAAGGCACTTCGATCATTTCATAAGTAAAGACCATTTTCTTGGTAACTAACTCTTTCATAAATTTAGCATACCCTGGCATCTCCAACAATGCTTCCACCAAATGAAGGTTGATGGATAACTTCTTGAACATAGACGAAAAAAATTTCAATTTCTCATCTTCATTCTTCTTTTTCAAACCTTGGGGAAAAGGTGAAGGTATTTTGGTTAAGGGTTACCTTACTTTTGGAATTTCATTATGCTGCTACACTTCTTCTTGTGTTTGTTTGGTGAGGTTTTGTTGATCGGAAATTTCTGCTTCTTCCCTTCCCTGATTTCCTCACGTTCTTCTACCTCATTACCTATTGCTACCTTCCCACTACAGGTAACCACAACTAGCTCCCTTTCATCATCTTCCATTAGTGTCTTGGATATTAGTTGAGTTGATAAGAGATTCAATTGACCTTCCAACATCTTGATAGCATTAGCATGAGAGTTTACCTTACTATTCAGTGAAGAAAAATCATATGTCATTCCCTTTTGCAAATCATCAGAGCCCTCAACTTTATGAAGGATTCGTGTCAACAGATCAATCACCCTAGGGCTATTTGCACTTCCCTTTGATTTCGGGCAGTCACTTAATTGAGTATGGTATTCCTCATGATCATTATGCTCAGTCCACTCTTGACAATGTCTCCTAGGTTCTTCACCTCTCGAGGAGTTCCAACCTTGATTTCCACCTCGCTGTTGATAGCGTGGATGAAAACCCTTGTCAATCCTTCTTTGGTTCCAACCTTGATTATCTCCCGATCGCAAGTAATCGGAATAAGAACCCTCCTCCAGGTGAAACACTTCACCTTTCCCTTTCATGTGCTCTTGAAAAATTTCTATTTGAGACAACATCACTTTGATGTTTTCATCCCTCTCGGTTTCTTTATCGAGTTGCTCTTGCGTCAACCTGAAGCACCGTTTGGAAATTTGATTTTCTTTGGTGTACTAGGCTTGATTTACTCTAGTCATACCATTTAGGAGGAACAAAGCTACCACAAAGGATTGTAACATTATTCCACCTTGAACCAATTGATTAGCTATCCCTTTGTTAATCGAGTCAAGAGTTCGGTAAAAATGTTAAAGCAACAGCTCACTTGGCAGTCCATGTGTTAGGCAATTTCGCAGATATCTCTTGAATCTAGTGCACGACTCGTGAATTGGTTTACTCCCTTTTTGCCTAAAACTTTGAAAGACATCCCTCAGCTTCATGATTTTTGACGAAGGAAGCATCTTTCGTGGAAAGCTGTGACCAATTCTTCCCATGATTTGATGGAATTTTTGGGAAGCTTAGCCAACAATTTAGTGGCTCCTCCTGTCAGTGACAATGGGAATAAACAAAGCCTGATGGATTCTTGAATAACAAGGGAGTGCATACTTCCAAGAAACTTCTGATATGTTCATATAAGTCTTCATGATCTAAACCTCCATATAGACCCTTTGAATTTATGACATGGAGTGTCGTGCTAGTAACCTTAAACATTTCATTTCCATCACCCTGAGGCATGCGAATAGCACCCATCTTACCCAATGGAGAGGGATCATAAAGACTATTAACATCATCTATGTCGTCTCGGTGCAAATCAACACTCGCTGGGCTATTTACGTGGCAGATATTATCGCCATGAACATTCATCATTCCTGTGTCCAACACAAACACTCAAAACAAACTAATATTAATTAAGTAAACTATAAATAACAAAAACAAAATTTCTATAAAACTAAGAATTTTTAAATAACACCACTCCCCGTTAGCGGTGTCATTTTGATGTTTATCGTGGCCAACGACACTTACCTATGGTACGAGTGTCTACGATCGTTGATAATATACTAACCCAACCAAAGGTTGGGGTTCTGTCCCAAGGGAGTGGTAGTGAAAATAGTAGTTAAACTATAATTTTTTTCTAATTAGGTGTAGTTTGAGTAATTATCGATTAAAAACAAAATAAATTTGAGTGGGTGACACAAAGTGTCAAATATCAAAAAGGGGTTTGTCAGAAGTGTAGTAAAAATAACAAAAATAAAGGGGAGAGCAAGTATGGGGGGAAGTTCTTGGTGTGTGACCGCAAAATATATTGATATAAATCGTTGGGTACATGCTTTCGATAGGAAATTTGTGATCTAGTAGTGACTAGGATATGCTTTAGATGGAAATAAGTTCTCTCTCTCGCAACTTACCCCGTTTCAAATGGGTTCCTCTCGGACACCCATTTGACCCATGAAGGCTGATGAGTCCACAATTTGGACTCATTTAGGGCTTTATTTAAATAGTAATAGTTTCTTTGAATGCTTGTTTTATCTCAATACCTGATTAAAATGTTGAAGTTTCAGGTATTTGAAGTTTTATTGGAAACATGGACACTTAAGCGCAAAATGGAGCAAATAGGGCTGAAAAGAATAAGAAATGGAAGCATGTGGATTGCCGAGTTCAAATTGGTGAGTCGCCGATATGAAATACACAGCCCTTTGTTCCATTACATGAAGCCTTGAAGGAAGTGGATCAAAAGGCAATGAAAGGAGCAGTCGGCAAGTCGCCAATTAGTTTTGCGAAGAAGTACGGAACCGCCCAATGATCCAGAATGCGAGGATGCTGAAGGCAAGACACTGAAGGCGATGAGCTGACAAAAGGGCGGATCACCGAGTTATCGACGATCCCGACTAACGTCGCTGAACAATCCTCCGCAGCACAATCTGTGAAAACTATAAATACTCATTTAGAGTTGTAATCATAAGAGAATTCACTTTAGAAAATATTTTAATATATTTAGCTTATATTTTTATTCTCTCCAGTTTGGAGAGGGTTTTGTGGAGACTTGAAGAAAGTAGTTCATCTTCCCCAAGTTGGAAGTGGGTCTTCTCTATTCTTCTTCCTTAGCTTATTTCAAGGTTTAATTTCTTATACCAAGTTGATTTCTTTATCATGTTAGGTATAATTTCTTATTTCTTGATGTGTGGCTAAAACCCCCCATTCTTGGGGTGTGATTTAGCAAATATGGGTTGATATACTTGTTGGGTTTTGCCTGCTGATAAATTAGATGTAGTTTAATGGTGATTTCACCTAGTGGTTGTGGTTTAATCTAAGGGGTTTGTAGGTGCAAATACAAAACCACCCATGTCTATTTTGTTTTTTTAACACTTGTTACCAAACACCCAATTGATATTTGACACTTTTGTGTCCCCCACTAATTTGTAATGTTTTTACTCGTAAATATATTTAACTATGGCTAACTAGAACTAAATTTTAATTAGCTATTGATTCTTAAAAATGCTCCTTTGGGACACGATCCCAACCCTTGGTTGGGTTACTATAATATCGATGATCGCAGACAGTCAAACCGTAGGTTAGTGTCGTTGGTCACGATAAGCATCAAAATGGTGCCGCTGCCGGGGAGTGGTATTATTTGAAATTTTTTAGCTTGATAGAATTTTTGTTCTCATTCGTAGATTAATAACTTAATTTTTAGTTGTATTTTGTTGATTGTGTAAGCATTGAAGAGAACATGAGCGTCAACGGTAGTAACGGGAGCCAGGTGGGCTATCAGGATGACATCGGAAATCTTCATGATGTCTAAGAACCCAATCTCAATGATCCGCATCTCATGGGAGGTGTTGGAGCTATCCGTCTACCTCCAACAGAGGGAAATGTTGTATTCCACATAACAAGAACCATGTTGCAACTTTTGCATCTAATGGAGCTTTTCAGCGGATTAGCTCATGAGGACCCGCACAAGCATCTTCGAAACTTTGTAGATGTGTGTGGACCATTCTCATTTAAAAACATCTCTCAGGAATCCGTTCAATTAAGGTTATTTCCTTTCTCATTGATGGGTGAGGCGTGCAAGTGGTTAGCCGAGTTGCCACGTAACTCAATCACTTCATGGGAGAAGTTGGTGACTGCATTCAATGTGTAATTTTTCCCTCCCTCGAAGATGATGACTATCAGGGATAACATCCAAAGCTTCAAGCATCTGAATAGAGAACCGTTGTACGAAACTTGGCTCTGATTTCAAAAATTGGTGCAACAATGCCCAATCCATGGTCTTCCTGATAACGTGCTCCTTCAACACTTTTACCGGATTCTAGACTCGATAAACAATGGTGTAGCTGACCAACTCTCACATGGAGACTTAATGCAACAACCATATGCAGTGGCAACTCAACTTCTTGATGGTATGACAACCATCAACAAGGAGTGGTATACCCGGGAAGACCAAGTCTCACCGATCACATTTCAACTATCTAAGGAGTAGATTGTAAAAGACAATGAGAGATATCAAAACATGGCCAAGATCATGAAAGAACTTGATATTCTATCTAAAAATGTCATGGGGGCTAGTGTCTGTGGTGCCAATGCTGTGGGGTCGGGTGCGTAAATCCCAAGGAGGCAAATTTTAACGCCTTGTATAATGAAGAGGTAAATTTCTTGGCCAATCAAGGTGGTGGTTATCGTTCAAATTACCCAAGACATGGTGGGAACCAATGTTGGGCTAGAGATGAAGGATAGAAGGATCGAGAATAGAGAGACCGAATCCTAATTGGACGTATATGGAGAAGGAAAGATATGTGCCTCCCCATGAATGCCAAAAGCCAAAGGTATCAGAGGGTGGCTGGTCATAGGATATGATCTCGCGTTTCCTCAACAAAGTTGAAGGGTTGGACAAAATGTTGAAAGGCATGAAAGAGGATTTTTCTACCCTAAGCCAGACCGTTACCTCCCATTTTGTTTCAATCCAGCAGTTAGCGACCCAAATGGGTCATATCTCATCTCACCTAAATCAAAGACAATAAGGGGGCTTGCCTAGTGACACTATGGCTAACCCCAAGAGTGAGAGTTGAAGGTGGACTTGTGTCGTGCCACGACGTTAACTAAGGAGATGTTTGGGAGGCAACCCAAAACCCTTTATTGCTTTGTTTTACTTTAAGTAAATAATGGTGTGAGGGTTGTACAGGTTAAGGCAAAAGAGGTGAGTGAAATAACATATGAAGGCAAACAACAGGAACAGTTAGAGGATCACCAATGGTGTCGGTGAACACAATTCTTTTCGCCAGCTGACTCAAGGTGATGACAGCTTGGGTCCTGTAAAACTCGGTGGCCTGAAGAAAATTAATGGCGAATCACCGACCGTGTCGATGATTGCAATGTAGACCGCCATTGGAATCCTTACATGAGCTGCAAATCCTGTTACATTTGGCGAAGAAACTAGATACTTGGCGCTTCGCCGAGTAAATGGGTGTACCTTACTCACATTGTCGTATACGCGGGAACTAGACTGTTTCTGCAAGCCATACGTTTGAATATTTTGGTTCATTCACTTCCTCTAATTTCTTCATCCTACAAAACACACACCCGCACTCTATTAGTTATATTTCTTGTAACTTTTTAGTATTTAGGTTGTTGAACTATTCTCGAATTATGATTACATTGTTACCAAGCACTTCATTAGCATCTGATTCGGCACTAAAGGTTGGTAATTCAAACCCCGCATTTAATTTAGTAAAATTATACTCATTTACATAGTGTTGATATTACCAAGTCTTGTCTGACTCTCCACATTGATGGCATTTTATACATCATTGGTTACCATTAAGTAATATCTGCGTAATTGGTAGAATCCAAATCAAAATTGCTCTAATTTGAACTAATTTACTGCGGGGGTGTGATACTCTTATGGGTTTTATTGTGAGTTTGTGCTATAGGGGCTTGAGTCTCATTGACTAGGGTTGCGGGGTTGAGTTTGGAAATTGCATAGAACATAGGCGTGTTGAGTCAGTTGGTGAGCTGGGCTTTGCTCGCCATATCACTCCGCGATTCGCCTAACTTCCCTTGTCGCCTTCCATTAAAAGAAAATTTGGGTAATTTATTCTGTAAAAATCGGTGAGAAACCTGCTGTCACTGAATATTTTTGACGACTCGCTGAGAGGCCATTTAATTCACCTGTCTTGCTTGTACCCTTAGTTCCTTTATGCACGAATTTTAATAACTAACCTAAGTGAGTGAGCCGTCACCAACTAGTATGGCAAGGTGATTATACACTCACCATTCTCCTGCTCTGTTTAAATAATTTATATCTTTTCCCGAAGCCTTTAAAGGAATGGGAAGACCAAAAGTTGCAGGAAGAGACATGCCACCCCGACATGTAAGAGCAAGGGATTTCAAATGAGACGAAAGGATAACAGAACTGGCTAAATAAAGAACAGAGAGTAAGAAAACAAGTGCGAGTAGGAGGATTACCATTGATCCCACTATTCCTTCATGGAGACGCAAATTATACACAACCGCAAAATCCTTTTTGGCGGCCCATAACGTGGATAGAATGGTCGAAGCTAACGTTACTGCAGAAGCTAGAACAAAGGAACACAATGAAACCCAGAATGACAAACCGGCGACCATTGTCGAGTTTCAGGCTCATGCAGCAGGTAACAATGCTCTGACAGATGAAGCAAACATGTAGACAGGATTCCTCTTCAGCTCTCTCTATCTTTACATGTTTAAACTTTTGGATACTCCTACTTGCATTTAAGGACAAATGATTTTTTATTTGTGGTGGGGTGAGGCCCACCTTTGTGTGTTATTTTGATATTGGGTTGTCTATTTAGGTTTTGCCATGTACTAATTTGAGGAGTCATCAGTGGCACGACATGGAAATGCTCTCAAGCATCTTCCAGGTACACTACCTCAATCATAGAAATCTCTTGGCACTCCCCAAAGTATAACTTCAAGCGTTGCCCATTCACCTAAAATGAAGGTCCTTCTTGACCTTCAACCTCGATGGCACCATTTGAGAACACTCGTGTCACTCTAAACGGTGTTGACCATTTAGACTTGACCTTTCCTGGAAAGACTCTAAGTCGAGAGTTGTATAGTAACACTAGTCTTCCACTCTAAACTCCCTCTAAAGGATTTTAGTATCATGCCATTTCTTCATCTTTTCCATGTAAAGGGCTGAACTTTCATAAGATTTGCATCTATATTCGTCCAACTCATTTAACTGTTCTACTCTCTCTTTGGTGGTCTTTTTCCAGTCCAGATTTAAAGCCTTCAATGCCCACAATGCTTTGTGTTCCAATTCAACTGGTAGATGGCAAGATTTTTCAAAACTAGCTGATATGGAGACATACCGATTGGTGTTTTGTATGCGGTAAGATATAAACATAGTGCATCATCAAACATTCGAGACCAATCAGTTCAATTAGCATTCACTGTCTTGGAAAATATGCTTTTGATCTCCTGGTTTGACACTTCGACCTGGCCACTCGTTTGGAAATGATACGGAGTTGCTACATTGTGTTTCACTCCATATTTGCTCAATGCAGCTGAGAACCACTTGTTGAAAAAGTGGGATCCCCCATCACTAATTATAGCCCAAGGACCTTTCAGGAATTGAACAACCTTTTTCCCTCATTGTTGGAAGTGCAACAGCCTCCACCCATTTGGTAACATAATCTACAACCACCAAAATATACTTATTACCAAACGAAGTTACAAATGGGACCATAAAATCTATTCCCCAAATATTAAATAGCTCAACTTCTAAAATGGGGATAAGAGACATCTCGTATCTTTTGGACACTCCACCTTGTTTCTTACATTGAGTGCACTTCTTAACAAACTCATGAGCATCTTGTAGAGAGATGGCCAGTAGTACCCACTTTGTAGAACTTTAGCAGCTATACATACACCACGATTATGACCTCCAACCGGTGAAGCATGACAAGCATGGAGAATTTCAATGGCTTCTTCTTCCGGAACACATATTATAATGATATGGTCAGCACACTCTCTGAATAACTATGGTTCATCCCAAAAGAACTTCTTAACATCGAACAAGAACCTCTTTTGTTGGTAGAATTTCAGTTCGTCCGGCATTAATCCACACACTACATAATTGGCAAAATCAGCATACAAAGGAGGTTGTTTGAGAGTTACTGTGAATACTTGCTTATCGGGAAAAAATTCATTTATGTCGATCTCTAGCTCGTCATTCTCCTTGCCTTCCAATCTAGATAAATGGTCGGCCACCTGATTTTCACAACCTCTTCTATCTTTGACCTCAAACTGGAATTCTTGCAATAAAAGCACCCGCCTTATCCATTTTGGCTTGGCATTTTTTATTGCCATCAGGTAACGCAATGCAGCATGATAGTGTGAACAATAACTTTTGTACCTAGTAAGTATGCCCAAAACTTCTCAAATGCATAAACTACCGCAAGTAATTCTTGTTCAGTAAAAGTACAGTTACATTGAGCATTGGTAAGAGTTTTTCTTGCGTAGTAAATGGGATGAAAAGATTTGTTACGTTTTTGCTACAATACAACGCCTAATGTCGTGCCTCTTGCATCACACAATACTTCGAAAGATTCTGACCAATCAGGACTAATGATGATTGGGGTGGAAAGCAATTTTTCTTACAAGCACTTGAAATCTACCCTGCAAGAATCGTCAAAGTGAAATTTCACCTCGTTCTCCAATAGCTTGCATAGATAATGTGTAATTTTGAGAAGTCGTTGGTGATCCTCCGGTAAAAGCCGGCATGTCCCAGAAAACTACGATCACCCTTCACCGAAATTGGTGGTGGTAACTTCTCAATCTCTTCAATCTTTGCTTTTTCAACCTCCACCCCTTTTACGACACTTTGTGACCAAGCACTATACCTTCCTTAACCATCAAGTTACATTTTTCCAAATTTAGTACTAAATTTGTCTACACACATATTTGGAGAACTTGTCCTTAGTGCTCTAAACATACTCCAAAAGTTTCTCCCACAACCGAGAAGTAATCCATAAATACTTCCATTGAATCCTCAACCATGTCAGCAAAAATATATCACATACAACGGTGAAATATAGCCGGAGCATTACATCAATCAAACGACATACGTTTGAAGGTAAAAGTACTATATGGGCACGTAAAGGTTATTTTCTCTTAGTCTTCTAGAGTGATGGATATTTGGTTATAACCGGAATACCCATCCAAAAAGCAATACCAACCTCTCTTGGAAAGTCGATCAAGCATTTGATCCATAAAGGGAATGGGAAGGTGATCCTTTTCAGTCCACGAATTTAGCTTGCAGTAATCCATGCATACTCTCCACCTAATCACTGGTCTCATAGATACAAGCTCCCTTTTTTTAGTTTGGACTATCGTCATGCCTCCCTTTTTTGGTAGACATTGTACCAGACTTACCCATTTGGTATCCGCAATAGGCTTGATCACACCTGCATCAAACCACTTTATTATCTTCTTTTTCACCACCTCTTGCATCAATGCGTTCAATCTCCGTTGATGTTCAACACTTGTCTTACAATCACTATGAAGCTTAATTTTGTAACTGCAAATATAGGGAGGAATGGCCACTATGTCAGCGATAGTCCACTCTATAGGTTTGATATGCCTTCTCAATACCATAAGGAGCAATTTTATCTGCCAATCAAGCAAATCAGCTGAAATGATCACCGGTAAAGTGTTATTTTCCCCTAAGAAAGCACATCGGAGATGGGAGGGGAGGACTTTCAACTGTAGATTTGGTGGCTATTCTGTTGATGGCTTTGCGCGAGGACTTTCTTGATATTTTAAATCAATGTCCAACTTTAACGGAGTCTTTGAATACCCCCCCAAATTTGATAGAGCCGCTACTACCTCCTCATAAGCTTGAATATCGAGCTCATCATTATTAGCAAGCACGGCTTCAAGTGGCTCACTCATACACATCAAATGGCTCACACTAGCCACCACCTCATCCATAACATCAACAGTGGAGACCACGTGAATATTACTTGGGTGTTTCATTGCCTTACACACATTAAAGGTTACTTCATCTTCATTCACCCGACATTTCAATGCTCCGCTCTCAACATCCACCAACGGTCTTTCGGTTGTCAAGAATGGTCTTCCCAAAATAATGGAAATTTCAGCATCTATGTCAAAATCTACAAAGAGAAATCAGTCGGGTAAATAAATCGGTCAACCTTTACCAAGATGTCATATAGTATCCCCACATGATGTTTAATTGATCAGTACGTCATCAAGAGTCTCATTGTTGTGGCTTTTGGTTCCCCCAACCCAAGTTGTTTATAGATTGCATATGGCATCAAGTTGATGCTTGCTACCCAAATCGCATAGGGATTTAGCAAATTGGAGCATGCCGATGGTGCAAGGGATGGTGAACGCTCCTTGATAATCTCTTTTTTTTATTAGCTCCTTAGTCATAATTGCACTACAACAATGGGAAACATCGATGGTCTCAAAATCCAAGCCCATTTTCTTTGTGACTTACTCCTTAATAAACATGGCATAACCTGACATTTCCAATAATACTTCAACGAGAGGGTGATTAATTGATAGAGTCTTGATCACCAATAAAAACTTCTTGAACTTTTCATCCTCATTCTTCTTCTTGGGACGTTGGGGAAATGTAGGTGATATTTTGGTTAAAGGTTGCATAACTTTTGGGATGGGATTGTGTTTCTCCACATCTTTTTGTGTCTCTTCTTCCTCTATACCTTTGTATCCTTCATGCATTTGAGCTTCTTCATTGCTGGATTAACTCTTGTGACACCTTCTTAAATGACAACGGGTTGCACACCTCTGTAAAACTTGTTACACGCTGATGCGGGCCTTCGTGCTCTAGCCCTTCATATAGTCCTCTTAGGAGAAGATGAAGAGTCGTGACAGTGGCCTTAAATATTGCATTCCCATTAGCTTGTAGCATGCAAATTTCACCTGCATAAGATAGGTTGTAAACACTATTGATATAATCGATACCGTCCCAATGACCTGCTTGACTACCATTCACCTCTTCCTCACTCATTTTTACTTCTATGACCTCCAACCAACACTACACAATGCAGCCTAAGCCAATTCAGCTGCAGCTAAACAATTCACAAATCAAATCTTCAATCAAAGAATTTTAAGTATCGCTACTCCTCGGCAGTGGCGCCATTTTGATTAACGTTTCAAAGACACTTCCTCAATTGTAAGTGTTAACGATCGCTAGTCAGTATATACCCCAACTAAATGAGTTGGGGTCGATCCCACAAAGAGTAGATTTTCCTTCGAATTCAATTATAGAAGTATGACAACAATCTTTTCAACTCAACACTTACTGCACCTTTTTGGTTTAAGCTTCAAATTTTAGGTTATAATTATCAATTTAATTCAACAGTTAACACGAAATGACCAAATAATGAGGTAAGACTTAGGGAATTGACCAACCAATTATTGAATTCAACTTAATAGATGAACGTTGATGCTCACAATGGAATAACTTTTTGTAGGTAGGTCGGACTATATGTAAAGCAATTCTCTCTCGAACAATTACCAGATCTTTGTCAAATTTTCTCGAACTTCAACAGTAGATGGAAGATGATGAGCCTGAGTTCTCATCAAATCTACTCTCTTGAGCTAGATACAAAGGATAGATTCCATGAGTCACTTTCTCAAGCGGAAATCATGGTGACCCACTACTAAGGATTATAAACTTGCTACTTTGTCTTTGTACTTCTCTCTCGAGAAAGCACAAAACACTGAACTACTTACACGTATCATGCAAGACAACCTCAAAATGCAGTAGCAATTCAGACCCACTTCAAATTAACACCAGTATTCACAAATCAATGACACCCACTTAGTAAAACTCAAGAATTGGTCACATAGTCAAAACCCCAAGTAGAGTGTTTTATCGAATCATAGCAAAAAGAGGAAAATCAGCATCTACCTTGTTTTCCATAGCTAGGTAAAACTTTAGATTGAAAGTGAAAAATCAAATACAATCTTATCTAATACAAAATTTGAATGAAAAACCTTGCTAAAATCACTTGAAATCTACAATAGTAATGTTTTCACTCTCAATCTTGTGATCCTCCCATTTCTGAATGACTTCTCTCTCCTCCAAAAATCAGTTTATGCAAGTCTGATGTGAAGCTGTTTGGGATCAATCAGCGAGGTAAGTCGGGCTTCGCTGACTCGTCGATTTCCCTTCATCTCGCCTTTATTTTTCACCTTTTCTTACTACAACCACTATAATTATAGGTAAGCCAGATTGGGATCGCCAAGCTATTCCTCGATGTGCCGAGTGGAACTGCTACTCGCCGAAGTTACCCCTACTTCAGCCTCAGCGTTCTGTAACTTTAGGTGGTAGGGTGGCATCTTGGCGAATCGCTGATTGACGTCGGTGATCATCAGGCTTGTCCTTCCCTTCTCTTTTTTGCTCGTGTTGTCTCTATTTCCCATTCATGTCCTAGCTTTCTTCCTAAATCCATGTGTGTAAAAATCAATGGGTTTACATCAGTTGTTGGCACAAAATAAGCATTTGAGAACACTAAATCTATCCAAATAAAGCCCTAAATAAGTCCAAATCATAGACTCATCAGGCCTCTTTAAGGGTTAGTCATTTTGCTAGAATGAACCCTCACATATTTGATGTCTCCAAAGTGGAAGAGGATCTTCATGAATTTGTTGAAGAGGTTTATAAAATACTTTCTATTATGGTGGTGACTTCAGCAGATCAGGCAGAGTTAGCCACTTACCGATTGAAAAGTGTTGCTCAAGTTTGGTATAATCAATGGAAGTCAACCAAGCTCCTCCTAGTGTTTCAAACTCAAATGCTCCAAGGCAAAACTACTTGTACGCTCTTTAATCACGAGGTGACTAAGAGAGCTCCCCGGATGTGCTGAACGGTGTGTTAAAAGTCTTTCTGATTGATGTATATGCCTTGTTAGATTTCGGTGCTACTTTGTCTTTTGTGACACCATATGTGGCCATGAAGTTTGATATGCTCCCCAAAGTGTTATTAAAACCTTTTTCGATCTCTACCCCAGTTGTTGAATTTATGGTGCCTAAGAGGGTTTGTAGAAGATGTCCCATTTCCTTGTACCAGAAAGTTACTCTTGTTGACTTAGTAGAGCTTGACATGTTAGACTTTGATGTGATTCTTGGTACAGATTGGTTGCATGCATGTTATAACTCTATCGATTGTAGAACTCGGGTGGATATATTCCAATTTCCAAATGAGCCTATCATAGAGTTGAAGGGGCGAAATTCTATGCCTAGAGTTCTATTTGTGTCCTACCTTAAAGCTAGAAAGATGATCTCTAAAGGTTGCTATTACCATGTTGTTAGGGTGAGGGATGTAGATTCTAAAACCCCTTCTCTTGAGTCGGTTCCAGTGGTTAATGAGTTCTCTGATGTTTTCCCCGATGCTTTACTTGGTATTTTTCACGAGTAGGAAATAGATTTTGGTATTAACCTTCTTCCGGATAGGCAACCTATCTCTATTCATCTTTATAAATTTCCTCCAGTGGAGTTAAAAGAGTTGAAAGAACAGTTTAAGGATTTGTTAGACAATGGTTTTCTCCAACCAAGTATCTCTCCATGGGATGTTCCTATGTTGTTTGTTAAAAAGAGATCGGTCAATTAGAATGTGCATCCATTATCGTCAATTGAATAAAGTGACCATTAAGAACAAATATCCTCTTCTGAGAATTGATGATTTGTTTGACCAACTTCAAGGGGCTAGATATTACTCTAAGATTGATCTTGTTTCAAGTTATCACCAATTTAGGGTAAGAGCAGTTGATATTCCTAAGATGGATTTCTGAACTCGGTATGGTCATTATGAATTCCTAGTGATGTAGTTTAGGTTGACTAACACACCGGCGACATTTATGGACTTGATGAATAGAGTGTTTAGGCAATGCCTAGACATGTTTGAGATTATGTTTATCGATGATATAAAGCTCAAGGAGTGACAATGAACATGCGAACCATTTGAGAATTGTATTGCAAGTTCTTAAGGACCAAAAACTTTTTGCAAAGTTTAGCAAGTGTTAATTTTGGTTATGGACCGTAGCTTTCCTTGGTCATATTGTGTCAACAAAGGGCATGAAGGTTCATCCTAAGAAGATGCATGCGGTCAAGAGTTGTCCTAGAACTCTAACTCCTTCCGATATTAGAAGTTTTTTGGGTTTTGCCGGTTACTATAGAAGGTTTGCTGAGGGGTTTTCCTCCATTACTTGTCCTTTGAAGGCTTTAACTTAAAAAAAGGCTAAGTTTGTGTGGTCGGAAGCTTGTGAGAAAAGTTTCCAAGAGTTGAAAGATAGACTCACTTTCGCTCCGGTGTTGACCTTACCAGAGGGTACAAATGGTTTTATGGTGTATTGTGATGCCTTTAGAGTGGAGTTGGGATGTGTGCTCATGAAAAATGGCAAAGTGATTGCCTATGCTTCAAAGAAACTTAAAGTCCAGGAGAAGAGTCATCCGACCCATGATCTTGAATTAGCGACGATTGTGTTTGTCGTAAAAATATGGAGGCATTATTTGTATGGGTTCCATGTGGATGTTTTCACTGATCATAATAGTCTTCAATACGTATTTAGCTAAAAGGACTTGAATATTCGACAACGAAGGTGGTTAGAACTCTTGAAGGATTATGACGTGAGTGTCTTTTATCACCCCAACAAAACTAATGTTGTAGAGGATGCACTTAGTAGATTCTCCATGGGTAGTGTGGCTCATGTAGAGGATGCAAAGAAAGAATTGGTTCGGAATGTGCATAGGTTGGATAGGCAAGGTGTTCAATTAGTGGATTCCACCAAGGGTGGTTTCATGGTCTATAGTGGTTTCGAATTGTCCTTTGTGATGCATGTGAAGTCTAAACAATTCCTTGATCCTATATTTGTTGAGTTGAAAGAGTTGGTCTCAAGAAGTCCGTTGAGGCATTCTCACAAGGGGGAGATGGGGTGCTTAGGTACCAAGATCGTTTGTGTTCCAGATGTAGATGGTTTAAGGGAACAAATTTTAGAAGAAGCTCATAGTTCTCGGTACACTATTCATCTGGGAGCCACCAAGATGTACCATGATCTATGGGAAGTCTATTGGTGTAATGGTATGAAGAAAGATATTTTGGGATTTGTAGCCAAATGTCATAATTGTCAACAAGTTAAGGTTGAGAATTAAAGGTCGGGAGGCTTGTCCCAAGATATAAGTATTCCCATTTGGAAGTGGGAAGATGTAAATATGGACTTTGTTGTGGGTTTGCCTCGCACCTGTACGCAACATGATTCTATTTGGGTCAGTATAGATTGGATGAAAAAATCGGCCCACTTTATTCGCGTCAAGGTTTCTTTTTTGGCAGAAGACTATGCCAAGTTGTATATAAGAGAGAAATTGAAGTTGCGTGGGGTTCCTTTATCTAACTTTTCGGATCGAGGTACTCATTTTACTTCTCACTTTTCAAAGTCATTCCAAAAAAGAGCATGGTACTAAGGTTAAGCGTAGCATGACTTTTCATCCTAAACCGATGGGCAAAGCATGACTTTTCATCAAAAACTAATGGGCAAGCGGACCGTACCATCCAAACATTGAATGATATGTTAAGGGAATGTGTTATAGACTTCAAGGCTAAATGTAATGACCACTTTCCATTAATAGAATTTACCTACAATAATAGCTATCATTGAAGTATCGGTAGGGCTCCCTATGAAGCCTTGTAAGGTAGAAGACGTAGGTCTCCGGTTGGATTATTTGAGGTAGGTAAAATTGCTTTGATAGGTCCCGAGTTAGTTTAAGAATCCATTGAGAAAGTTCGGCTTATTAGAGAAAGGTTGAGAACGGCTAAAAGTAAACAAAAGTGTAATGCCGATGTGAGAAGAAGGGACATATTTGAAGTTAATGATTAGGTCTATTTGAAAATCTCATCCATCAATGGTGTGATGATATTTGGCAATAAAGGGAAACTAGTCCCCGGTATGTATGCCTGTATCAAATTTCGAAATGTATTGGGAAGGCTTCTTATGAGTTCGACTTGCCATATGAGTTGGGGCCGATTCATCCGGTATTTCATGTTTCTATGCTTAAGAAATTTAGTGGAGATCCGACATCTATTATTCCCCTAGAAGAGTTGGGGAATGGCGAAAGTCTTTCATATGAAGAGGTTCCAATAGAGATCCTACACCGGCAAGGCAAGAAATTGAGAGACAAGGAAATAGCTTCCGTAATGGTTTTATGAAGGAATCACTTAGTTAAGGGTTTGACTTGGGTGGCCGAGGCCGATATGAAGTCCCAATAGCCTTATCTTTTTCCTTCTACTCTTATTTAATTTTGAGGTAAGTAGTTCCCCTTGAGGTTTCCTTATTTTGGGAGTTGATGCTTATCGGGATCAACGACACTAACGTACAGTACGAGTCTCTACGACCGTCAATAATATAGTAACCCTTGGGGTCGTGTCCCAAGGGAGTGGTTTTAAGAATTAATAGAAAAATAAAATCAAGTTCTAATTAGTCATAGCTAAAGACATTTACGAATAAAAACATTAGAAATCTAAAAAGTGACACAAATGTGTCAAATATCAAATGGGGGTTTCTTGTCGCAAATAAACAATAACAACAAAAATAAAGGGGAAATCAAGTATGGGACGAAATTCCTGGGCTGTGACCACAAAATATACTGATATAAACATGCTTTCAATAGGAAATTTTCAAGATATTAGTGACTAGGATAAGCTTTAGATGGAAATAAGTTCCCTCTCGGGCAACTTACCCCGTTTCAAATGAGTTCCTCTTGGACACCCATTTGCCGCATGAAGGCTAGCCTATGCCTTACCCCACTCACTCTCTAGAGTTGAGTGTTAGGATATTGGACTAGGGCTCACCCTCTCGGGCTTAACCTCATGTCAACCCACTCCTTAGGCCATCAGTCTAATGGTCTTGGTTTCGCGACCTCTCTCTCAAACAAGCAAAAAACAGATGGGTGGTTTTGTAGTTGCAACTACAAACCCATTAAATTAAACCACAACCACTAGGTGAAATCACCATTAAAATACACCTAATCTATCAAAAAGTAAGACCCAACAATAATATCAACACATATTTGCTAAATCACACCACAAGAATGGGGGTTTTTAGCTATAAATCAAGAAATAGGAAAGTACACCTAAAATGATAGTGGAATCAAATGGGTATAATAAACTAAACGTTGATTTAAGTAAATGGAGAAAAATAGAGAGACCCACTTCCAACTTGGGGAAGATGAACTCCTTTCTTCAAGTCTCCCACAAAACCCTCTCTAAACTTGAGAGAAAATATGAACAAGCTAATATTCTAAGTCTCATAATAACAATAATGTTCCATACACTCAAAATAGCAGCTAAGGCTAGTATTTATAATTTTAAGATTAAGTGTTGCAGCAGATCATACAACGAGGTTAGTGTGAATCACCGATCAACTCAACGACTCGCCTATCATTTGGTTCATCGCCTCTTAGTTCTTGCCTTCAACATCTTTGTGCTCTGTATCATTGGGTGGTACGTTTCTGCTTCGCGGAACTGATCGGTGACACACCGACTACTCTTTTCCACGTCTTTTGATCCTCATCCTTAAGGGATTCGCGTACTAGAACAAAGGGAGGAGTGCGTCCCCTCAGTGATTCAACAAGTGTGATTGGCGATGCTCAGGCTTCAGCTTTTTTTGTTCTTTTCAGCCTTTTTGTTCCTTTTTGCACCTAAGTGTCCATGCTTCCACTAAAACATCAAATACATGAAACTTAAGAGTTTTCATCAAATATTTGAGATAAAATAAGCATTTGAGGACACTATTTCTATTAAAATAAAGCCCTAAATGAGTACAATTTGTGGACTCTTCAACTATAAATACATTTTTGAACATTAAGTTTATGTCACGATCCAGGGGTACCTTCTAGACATAGTACGGCATACATGACCCCGAAGGGGTCGCATACAAGCCCAAAGCATAATTATACACATAATGCCCTAAGCATGATGTGGAAAACTTAAATCTTTTACAATCAAAGTCAAACTTCTTTTTCATAAACGAAAATAAGAATCTAGTCTTGTCTCAATCACCATCTAAAACATATGGATACAATATTTGGGACAGAGCCCTTTACATCAATAGTCTTGAATATAAAAAGTAAAATAGAAACTAGAAACGATAACATCTTGTCCTCGAACTTGAGGACTCACCAAGTCTAGGGAATAGTCAACCCAAGCTTCACTTGAAGGAAATAGTACATCTCAACGATCGCAACCTACACTAATAGTAAATGTAGAATGAATGGGTTTGTACATAAAGGACTAAGTATGGAAGCATGCACAAAATCCTTGAAATATGATAAAAAGGACATTTTAGTTGAAAAGTAAGCAATTGTCATGTTTTGAAATCAACATGCAATTTTAATGTAAAAAACAAGCCATAATCACATTTTTGCTCATAACATAGTAAAGTCATTACCTTAGCAACCTCTAAATAACACTTGCGCAATGTATGGTTGGTAACCCATAATACCAACCATGCTAAGTACTCCTTTGAATCTATCTTAGTCATACATATCATCTTTAGACCTCATCATAATCAACAGTTATAAATAAGGAAATAGTCATGTACATGACTTGAACATAAGGAAAGTCATTCATAGCAACTATCCATTCAACATACATGCATATATTCATGTGTCATCATAAGATAAATAAACCATCCCAGAACATCCAACAAAGTCTACTTGTGCAATGTAAAAGTGTAGTCCCATACCCCTACTCCTACTAAGTAAAACTCAACAAGAAGTCATAGTATAGTTCATGTCTCATTCATTATCTTACCACATAGGGAAAGTAGCCATAACCGATATAGATCATGTGAGCTACATGGAATCCAGTGTCATATAACCCCACATCAAAATAAGGTGTCCTGCTTGCCTAAGGTGGAACTAACATGTTTAGCTTTTAGGTGGATCCACTAGCTAAAGACTTATGTGGGCACATAGTTATAGGATAGGGATATTGTTTCTAGAAACCCGACCTATTTTATTGGCGGAGGAGCTTCTATCTCATGAGAATAATCTGGATGACCCGACGTATTGTATTGACGGGAGGGCCTTTACCTCATTTACCATATCCTCTCTGTGCTAAGCAATATTTCCCAATTATACATAATTAGTCTTAAATTTCATTTACATGTGTGAAGGAATACTTTGCCCTTCATTCAATACAACTTATAAAATAGATCATAGATTCAATAAAGTGAGAATGCACTTTCAACCATAAAATTGACATTAACATGTGAGTAAGCCTTTCACATTATTGTTCATACTGTTTCATGAAAATAGCCTTTCAATCAACACAACAACATTATTATCATCCTAGACAATTCATACATAATCAAGTGTAAGGACAAGGGAAGAATGACCTTTCAACATTACCTCAATTTACACAACAGTCATATGATCTTTACTTTCGAAGTGAATCATAAGTTCATACACAACTTTCAACAACATGTACAAACCATCACAATTTTCCCTTCAAGGGTCATGAATCATGTCTCACAATCACACTTAGAAATGCCACTTTAGACATGAATAAAACAAGATTCAATAACTAAAATAGCATAGACACAATTCATAGTATTCATCTTGCATTAATGCTGTAATGACCCTCTAGGTCATTTTTTTAAATTAAAGCATTTATTGCGTCGTTTAGAGCGTTCTTGTGGCGACCCCAAGTCATTTATGACTTGCTGGCACTGACTGTTCGGTCGCCTGGTCGTTCGTTTGGGTTTTAG
>JAJONY010022719.1:0-47607 GCA_029582405.1 Solanum gandarillasii
TTTATAAAATTGATATTAATATTTTTGGATTTATATTCGTGCTCTTAGATTTTTAAATGCAATAAATTAATAAATATTTTACTATTGGATAATCATTCAGTTAATAATATTTTGAACATATTGTCAATCAATTGCTAACCTAACATTGAACTTGAATGATATATTACCAACAAACTAACAATTAATTAGTAAATTTATTAGAAAAACAAATAATCATACTAACATATTTAAAATTTATTACCAACAAGGGTTGTGGTGGAGTGGTAAGTACTCCTACATCCTTCACCAAGAGGTCTCAGGTTCGATTCCCCTGGATACGGAATCGCCTTGAATGATATATTACCAACAAACTGACAATCAATTAGTAGATTTATTAGAAAAAAAAATAATCATACTAACGTATTTAAAATTTATTACCAACAAGGGTTGTGGTGGAGTGGTAAGTACTGCATCATCCTTAATCTAGAGGTCTTAGGTTCGATTCCCCTCGGGTACGAAGTCGCCTTTGTTAGGGAGCGCTTTACTCCCCAATGTGGGACTTCCTGGCGTGAATCCGGATTTAGTCGGGCTCCGGTGTGGGTACCGGACACCGGATGGGAAACCAAAAAAAATAAAAGTATTTAAAATTTATTGGTAAATTACCAACAAAAATTTACTATAATTACCAACGTATTACCAACAGAATCGAATAATGAAGAAAATTTTTTTACTAACTCCTTTTCAATTCGTTAGTAAAGGTACTAACGATATACTAACCAAAAATTAGTTGGTGAATTTACCAACAGAAATTTCAGGGCCATGTTTCAAAATTTTGTAACAACATCTTTGGGTGTTTACCAACCGATTTTTGGTTGGTAAGTTTACCAACAAATTAAAATCGGTTGGTAATATTTACCGACGAGCCTTTTAGCAACAGATTAATATAAGTTGGCATTTGGTTGGTAACTCAATTTGCCAACCAATTTGATCAATTTACCAACGAATTTTTTTGTTGGTAATTGGGGTTCCTTTTGTAGTGTCATTTCTGATTGGGTAGTGTAGTTTGTTTGCGTTGACGGAGTTTCTAACGAATTCTGAGCCCCCGCTAGAGGATTTTTCACTCCTTGTTAACTGTTGATGTAGTGTTGCTTGTGAATAACTATTCCCTTCTTCACATTCGTAAAGAGTTAGTTGTGTCTCCTCGCAATTGGAGAGCGTTTCCCTCCCAGGCTTTCGCATTCGCGCACCTCCTATCTCGTTGGTGAAGGGTTAGCACCTCAAACCTTTGCATTCGTGGGCCTCTCACTGTGTTCATGAAGGGTTATTTCCCTTGCAGTCTTTAAGTCTAAAGACCTGTTTCAGCATGCAAAAATTCATTTCAAGATTTTGTAATTTCTCGATTTGAGAGCTTTTCTTGGTGGAATTGAGAAATTTTTGTAGGTTGCATCGGGGTATCACGCGGCACATTCCGCGGTTGTTGAATCTTCTGCTAACCTAAGTAATTCCTACTAAATTCTCCATTTATACTCTTTTTTAGTTATTTATTGGTACGGTGGGGATGTTTTTAGCTTATCGTTGATTGGATTGTGCCTATTATTAGGGCACAAGTTCCTTAAAATGTTTTGGACCTCTTGACAGAGTCAATTTTGTGACTCCGTGCATAGGTCCCATTATGGAGTTTTTGGGTTGTGTTTCTGATTTTGAATTCTTAAATTAATATGAGTATTATTGTGCTTGTTTTTAAATTCCCCTCACATTGTTGATAGCTTGACACCGTTCAGAAGCCCTTCAGAAGTGAAAAGCGTCGAAGTAGAGGTTTGGGTACGATTTCAGCCTTAAAGAAAGTTACAATTTCCTTTTCTTAGACTTGGATCTTGGTGAGCTCCTAGCATTCAGAGACTTGCTGCTTTCCCTTTTCTTAGTCACTTCTCTTCTATATATAACTTTCTATACATAGTAGCTTCTGTAACGGTGATACTAGGTCTACGGATTAGGTCTTGTGTTAGTTTGTCTTCTTGGTCACTTTCAAGCCTCATTTGTATATTTTTATTGTACTTAAAGATCAATACTATGGCCCATTTTCTATATTTTATTCTTATTTCCGCTTATTCTTGGTTATTATTATTTAAACTGTTATCTTTCACAATTTACTTTAGTGTTTTTTCTTGCCTACTCAGGAGTTGTGGTAGGCACCATAAATCGATCAAACATTAAAGATGATATATAATGGTGATATATTTGAACCCACCACAAACCCTTCTCCAATGAGACATAAAAAAAATATATCAAACAATAAAGGTGATATATTTGAATACACAGTTGATAAGATTCCTAAACAATCTTTAGGCAATGTGACTGATAATGACTATCCTTCTATTATTCAATCTCCTCAGCTCCCCATGTCCTGGGAACAACGCAGATGGGGTGATGAAATTCAAGTAAATGTCCCTGCTGGTAGCTTCGAGAGGGTAACTTTTGAGAAGCTTAATAACTCAAACATATATATGTACCCCTTCACCATTGATCTTGGTGAGTCATCTATCAACCAAGTTATGCTCTAGATCTTTACTAAGTACAAGGTGTTCTTCTCTCATGTCGGGCTTGGACTCACACTAACTCATTTGATATTTCTCTACTACCCTAAACTTTTCTATAGTGGCTGAAGTATTCAATTTAGGGAACCCATTAGTTATCCTCTCTTGTTATTTTAAGGAAGAGATAGATTATTCGAATATCTATACAACTTCTACAAAATACTAATTTCAATATCTTGTTTATAGTTGAGCGATAACCATTTTAGTGGAGATATTCCAGATTTCAAGTCTCAAACATTAATCGTAGTTACACTACAAAAACAATAAGTTAGAAGGTTTTAAGCTAAGCTCAACTTGTACTAAAGACTGAAAATAAGGATAACTTGGTTGATGGATGAGTTACCAAATCTAATGGTTAAGGGGTATTGATATATGTTTCAGTGGTTAAGCATCTCTAAAGTTACCCTGTCGCAACTATCGGGATGTGTACCTGAATGAAGGGTTCCTACCTTGCATTTTTGTCGAGCAATGGGGAGGTGAGAAGATTGAGTTGCAGAAGGATACTCATCAATCAATCTATTAGAGTCCCTGCTTTTCCTCATGGAAGGGGTTTGAGGATGAAGATATTTGTCGATGGATGGTTTCAAGAATCATGTAAACTGTAGGTACAACTATATCACCTTTCTTGTTTGATTTATTCTTTTTTGGTTTTTCTTATTGTAGCACCTCAAATTTGTGAAATGACTAGAAAAAGGTCAAACGGGCAAGTCTACAATCCCAAAATGGACCATGGACCCTTCACGGCACCCTAGATGGGCCGTGTAGAGGTCCATGATCCGTTAAATGGTGCGTGAAAGTTATCTAGAACAACCTTAGGATGGAGTCACCTGGAAAGTGCCCCAGACAGACCGTGATGACTTAGAAAATGGCCCATCTAGTGGTTTATCAAGTTACCCAGTCAGAAAGGGTTTCACCCCAAGTCGTTGTTAAGACCCAAAAACGTCTAAAAGGTTCGTAAAGTCGTCCACGAATGAGACTTATTAGACTTAAAAGTTTGGGTAAACTTCAGACGATCATATCTTTCAGCTCAAAGTCAATTAGGTGGCTCATGACCTATCAAATTAACGATCATTGAGTCCTCTTTCCAACGCCGCCAAGTTTGCCTAATTTTGAGCTCGGAGTAAAAAGTTATGCTCATATTAGTGAAGCCATATCGGGCAGGGCATCTTCACGACCCACTTGAAGGGCCATGATGATCTAGACGATCCGTGAAGCCCTGTCGTGAGAGGCAATTCGGCAATATTAAGTTAGGGTCGTTTTAGTCATTCCCAATTGTTTTAACTCAATTCCATGTAGTTTTACCTTCTTAACTAGGCCCTATATAAACATTTTAACCCTCACATTCACCCTATTCAATTCACTCTATTAAATTTTCAAAATTTGATCAAGTTTATTCTCCCAAGTATTTTTATTTTTAAGGAAGAAGAAAAAGAAGAAGTCTAGAGTTTTTGTAACACCTCAAAAATCAGAACCAAGGTTGAACAAGAGAGAAGGTCAAACCACAGAGGGGTCCACGGGCCGTGAAGAGGACCATGACCCGTTACCGTGCTTGTTGTTGTGCACCCACCAAAAAGTGAAAGACCACAGACCACTAAAAGGTTCGTGGATCTCTACACGGGCAGTGAAGTGGTCCGTGAAGGAGACACATAACCACTATGGCTACTGTGAAGGACCACGGATCACTAGACCATCTGTGGAGTTTTAGACTAGCCATGAAGTGGCTCGTGAAAGAGGCTTGACAGACTTTGAGGTTTGGGTCAACTTCAAATGATAATATATTCAGCACAAAAATGATTTAGGTGGCCGATAACCTGTAAAATTAAAGGACTTTGATTCCTCTTTTCAAAACCACCAAGTTTTCCTAATTCCAAGCCTGGAGTAAAAAGGTATGCTCGTTTTAGTGAAGCCCTGTCAGGTAGAGCATCTTCACGACCCACTTAACGGGCCATGGTGCTCTAGATAGACCGTGAAGCCAGTCTTAAAGTCACCTCATCATATTTTAAGTGAGGTTTCATCCCCAAAGTCACTTGTTAAGCACCATGAACGTCTAAACGGTCCATAATGCTTCATACGAACTGTGAAGTCGTCCGTGAAGGGGACATGTCAGACTTAGAGTTTAGGGTCAACTTTAAATGACCATATATTTCAGCAGAAAAAGATTTAGGTGGCCCATGACCAATCAATTAAAGATCTTTAATTCCTCTTTCCAACGCTATCAAGTTTGCCTAATTGCAAGCTAGGAGTAAAAAATTATGTCTATTTTAGTGAAGCCCTGTCGAGCAGGACATCTTCACGAGCTACTAGACTGGCGTTGGTCATCTTGACGACCTGTGAAGCCCCTCTTGAAGTAACTTTGGCAACATTTAATTCAAGGTCGCATTATTCTTTTCTCCTATGCGTTTGGTACTTAAACTACATCGTTTAAACTATGCTGTTTTACTTAGTCTAAGCTTAGTAAACTAGTTAGAAACTACCTAAAACTCTCATTCTCCTAAAATCATCTAACTTAAAAAGAAAAGAATAGAAAGAGGTGACAGTTTCTCCTAAGAACAAATAGAGGTTTTCTCCAAGTTTAGCCACGAAATCCAAAGAATTTATCCATAGTTTTTGTCACCAAGTATGTGAGATTTCACTAGTGGGTTCCTTTCACCCATTATGTCCCTAGAATTTAGTAAGTTTTTTTATTTCTCACGAACTGTTCATACCTAGGGTTTCCAATTTTTGAAGATTTATTGTGATTTTAGCTATTATACTTTCCATGATCTAAATAACCAATTTCTTGGTGAATTTGTTTAGTTCCATGCATAGAACTCAGAACCCTAACTTGTGTAAATTTATCATACTTTATGAATTATACTTGCTAGGAAAATCAGATAGAAAATCATGCTTCAAAATTCGAATGCCATATCTTCATTATATATATGTTACATTCTCAGTTAGCATATCAGTACTTTGAGCTACTAAGTATTTTAGTGCATTTTAGATTTTCATAATCAGTTGGGAGTAGACTTAGCATCGAGTTGGACAAGGGTTCATCGTACCCTTAAGTCCCAGAACTACGTGCCCACATAGGTTTATAAATTCCCTCTATTGGTCCTCAACTTTAGTGATCAAGCCACAGTCATGCCGTTATACCCACGACAAGGTATATTGGGTCCTCTCCATAGGGCATATACATCAAACTCAACGTTTAGCTCACATGGTTTATGTCGGTTAATAGGACCACCCGTAGTCAGACTCTTATTGCATTGACCATGTTTTCAGCATTAACATCATTATACAATTCATCATGTTATCTTCATGATTAGTACTTGGTCATTGCATCCATTTTAGTTTTCAGTTATACTTCAATACAATTTATTTCTTGTTCAGCTTATGTATATATTATTCAGCTTGGCATATCTATATCTTGCATGCTCAGTACATTCAAAGTACTAACACATACTTCTGTGCTACATTATTTTATGATGTAGGTTCAAGCATTCAGCATCGAGATCTCAATTAGTTTGACTCCCTGTCCGAATTCAGCAGCTTCAGTGGTGAGTCCTCATTCTTCGAGGACAATAGACATGCTTTACTTTTTAGTCATAATTTTAGTTTTCAGTCTTGTTAGAGTTAGCTGGGGGCATGTCCTAGCAACTTAATAAGTTAGAGGGTTTTCAGACATAGTAGTAGATTCAGCTCGAGTTGTTAAATGTTGTTTCAGTCAGCACTAACTCTTATTATGTCATATATATTCAGACTAGTTGGGTTTTCCATATTTCATATACCCACTATTTTGAGCTTTCACATAGTACATGATTTACTTAGTTACTTTTTTTTTCCAACATGCACATTATATGCCAGACTCAGGGTTAGCTTGGGCTCAGTCGTGATCCTAGGTCTCGTGTTACGTGTCACGCCTCAAACCTACACCCTGGGTGAGACTGGCACTCAAGAACCATTGCTAGCCCCAAACGAACCCTTGGTCTGGCTCAACTCTTAGGGGAAGACTTACTCATAATAAAAGCACTTTAAAAGTACACTGTAAATCAATTATAACTTAGAATGTTTTATAAATAAGCATTCAACTGGCCAAAGTGGCAACTCAAGTCTCAACATAACCGAATGACAATTAGAAGACTAAAGAACTATAACTATCTATGTATGAAGCCTCTACTAACTGAGATGGACATCTGGACAAGACCCACAACATCCTAACAAAACTAGAATGAATAAAGTAAACAAGGGATCCTCCAAAAAGCAAGAATGCTTACCACAACTCTGAAGCTCAACTAGATCAACGAAACACTGGATGCAAATCCTGGTTACCTGTATCTGCATCATAAAAGATGTAGGCCAAATGGCATCAGTACATGGAATGTAAGAGCATGTGAGGGGAATTCTAAAATAGACATAAGCTTGAAATGGAACTGAGGAAAACTTACCTCGTCTCAACTCACCTTAACTTATTTCAATATAAAGTAAATATAGAAATGCGATATAAAGAAAAGCTTTAAATCATGTAGATAACAACTCAGGGTATTGAAAGCACAACAATAACATAGTTTGTATATGAAAATACAAGTAACTGTGTGGGAGATTCTCTAACTGACAACCATCACTATGAGCTATGTGATGATACCTCGTCTTGCCACAAGCTGCCAGGGCTGTTCTGTACTCTGCCGGTGTATAGAACCTACTACTAAGTGGATCCACTAGTCTATGCTAAAATCACCAAGGAATCATCTAAAAATTATGACCGTTTTCTACCCACGTTGGCTACATGGTTTTTGGAGACTTGAGTTATCTAAACTCATCCCCATATCGGTGCTCAATACTACTCCAAAAATGTAACTAGCTCATATGTTTAAAAACATAACTTTCTCTGTGGTTTGAGATTATTACTCAAAAATCTATCTCTTAAAAGAGATTGTACTCAGAACTGCTCATGAAAACTCTTTTGGAAATTAGTGTTTCCTCTTATCTTAAATGTGAAAACATTTACTCTTTGGGAATACTTAGTTCCCATATATCATTTTTGAAGAAATGAACTCGGCTCTACACTTTCTCAAACTCAATGCTTAAGTCTTAAAACAAGTTTAAAACAATTGTAAAAAACTTTTGCAAAAACTCTAAGAAGTCTCTAGACTTGACTCTTAGCTCTTCATTGAATTTGAAGTATGGATTCAATGGTTATGATCATGTTATGGATGATATCATGATGTTTAGATGTAACTTCGAGTGTAGAATTCAACTAGAAAATATAGGTACGATTCGAGGGAACTCAAACGGAAAGAAGTAGGAAAGGGTAGAGGACCTGGCGACCCTAGCGTACTAAGTGGCGTAGGGCGCCAGACCCTGAACTCCAGAGGGAAAGTTAGGGTGCATTGAGTGGCGTGGGGACCCAAGGGTCAAACTACAGAACACTTTCTCTAGCACAATGAGTGGTGCAGTGTGCCAGCCCCCTGCCCAGAAAACCTGATGAATTTCCTTCTCGTTTTCTAACCCCAATTAACGTAGAATCGAATGGTTTCTTCCCCAATTACTTATATTTGAATACCCAACAATAGTATACAAGAATCTACTAAAAAAAAACCTTACACTTCACACGATTATCTCAAGAATTCATCAAAACCTCAACAATCAAGATTATGAAAGAAACTTCAATGAAACTTATCAAGAACTCAAATCCTTTTCTTTCAAGAATGAAATTACGCTGAATAAATCATGATTGGCGCTTGGGTGACCGAATACAACACTATGTGAACTCACATATCTCTTAGGTATCAACCCTTGGCGAAATCCACAACGAAAATCCTCAAGAACTTGACGAACTCTTGACTTTTTCTCCTCTTCTTGAACTTCTCTCAAAACCCTAGCGTAAATTTGGAGTTGAAAAACTGAAACAAATTGGTTTAGACCCCTAGATATTACCAAATTTAGATGCAAGTTAATTGGGTAAGGAAAAGTCCAAATTACCCCTCTTAAATCTGGGTAACTTTCCTTAACTAGGCAACTCAATTTCAAACGGGCATATCTCCCTCATACGAGCTCAAAAATTAGCAAACTCAGTGGCATTGGAAAGATGATTCCAAGACCTTTCATTTGTTATCTTATGGGCCAACTAATTCATCATGTACCGAAAGTTATGGTCATTTGAAGTTGACCCAAAACTCATACTTAGCATAACTTGCCATATTTTCCAAATTTACTCTTTCCAAAAATAGTCCTTTCAAATACCGGGGTGTTGCAATATCTCCCTCTTGGGAACATTCGCCCTCGAATGAGAATATTCTAAGTAGACTAAGGGTGTAACATCTAACATTCAACTCAATTACCAACAAGCACTATATATAACGCAACATACCAACTTAAAATAAATGCTAAGAAAAGAATTAGTACCATAATTTGGAATTTATCAGGACTCAAAGAGATATGTATATCTCTTCTTCATATCTTTATCAGCTTCCCAAGTAGCCTCCTCAATAAACTGATTTCTCCACAGAACCTTGACTAATGCTACCTCCTTGGTTCACAACTTGAGAACCTGGTGGTCTAGAGTCTGAACAGGAATCTACTCATAAGATAAAATATCCTTAATAACAATATCATCGGTAGGTATAATAAGTGAAGGATCACCTATACACTTCTTTAACGTGGAAATATGAAATACCATATGTACTGCTGCTAATCCTGCGGTAGTTCCAACTTATAAGCTACATTACCAATACTCTTGGATATCTTGTAAGGAACAATATATCGGGGACTAAGTTTCCCTTTCTTACCATATCTCATGACACCCTTCATGGGTGAAACCTTCAAGTATACCCAATCATCTACTTCAAACTCTAAGTCTCTTCTCCTAACATCTGTATAGGATTTCTGGCGACTTTGCGCTGTTTTCAACCTCTCTTGAATAACCTTTACTTTCTCCATAGCTTGATGAACCATGTCTTGTCCAATCAACCTAGCTTCACCAACCTCAAACCATCCAATAGGAGATTTGCATTTTTTTCCATACAGAGCCTCATAAGGAGCTATCTGGATGCTAGAGTGGTAACTAGTATTGTAAGCAAACTCAATGAGAGGTAAGTGATCATCCTAACTACCTTTAAAATCGATCACACACTCCCTCAACATATCCTCTAAAGTATGAATTGTGTGCTCTGCTTGACCATCAGTCTGAGGATGGAGAGCAGTACTCAAGTTCACCTTTGAACCCAAACCTTTCTAGAAAGACTTCAAGAATTATGCAGTAAATTGTGCACCTCTATCTGAAATGATGGACACTGGAACTCCATGAAATCTGAAAACCTCTTGAATATATAACTTAGCATTATATTCTACTGAAAAAGTAATCTTTACCGGCATGAAATGGGTTGATTTAGTCATTCGATCTACAATCACCCAAATCGAATCATGCTGCCTGCGAGACTGCGGTAAGCCTCTAATGAAATCCATATTGATCATCTCCCACTTCCATTCCGAAATCTTTATATTTTGAGCCATACCACCAGGCCTCTGGTGCTCTACCTTGACTTGTTTGTAATTCGAGCACTTAGCAACGAACTCTGCGATACCTTTCTTCATACTACTCCACCAATAGACTTCTTTCAAGTCACGATACATCTTTGTGGAACTCGGATGGATATAATATCTAGAGCTATGAGCTTTCTCCATGATCCTCTCTTCGAGTTCATCCACCCTTGGTACATACAATCTATCTTGATAACTCAATACACCCTCTCTCCTTGTTCAAAAACCATCACTTTTTTCTTATGTACATTTGCCTTAAATTCAAGAAAAATAGAGTCTTGGTCTTGTTTCTCTTTCACTTCTGACACTAATGATGATTCATCCCTATTCATCACCACCACTCCTCTTTCGTTGGAATCCATTAGTCGAACTCCTAATCGTGCAAGTATCTGCACATATTTTGCTAAATCTTTCTTGTCTTTATCAACATGGGCGGTACTACCCATGGATAATCTTCTTAAGGAATCAACAACAACATTAGCCTTACCTTGGTGATAGAAAATACTCACGTCATAATCTTTGAGTAACTCTAACCACCTCTTCTGTCTGAGATTAAGTTCTTTCTGACTGAACGCATACTGAAGACTTTTATGATTGGTGAACACATATACATGAACACCATAAAGATAGTGGCACCATATTTTCAAAACAAACACTACAACAGCCAACTCTAAATCATGAGTTGGGTAATTCTTCTCGTGAACCTTAAGCTGTCTGGAGGTATAAGCTATAACTTTACCCTTCTGCATCAATACACAACCCAATCCAACTCTGGATGCATCACAGTATACAACAAAGCCTTGCGTACTTTCTGGTAAGGTCAACACTGGGGCAGTAGTCAATCACTTTTTCAATTCCTGAAAGCTTTTCTCACAAGCTTCAACCCATTTAAACTTAACTATTTTTTTATTTAACTTAGTCAAAGGAGATGAAATAGATGAGAACCCCTTGACGAACCTTCTATACTAACCAGCCAATCCCAAGAAACTTTTATTGTCGATTGGAGATGTGGGTCTAAGCCAGTTCTGCAATGCCTCTATTTTCTGAGTATCAACTCTAATTCTATCACCGGAAACAATGTGGCCTAGGAATGCCACAAACTCAAGCCAAAACTCACACTTAGAGAATTTAGCATACAACTCTCTATCCTTTAGAGTTTGGAGAACTATTCTTAGATGACTAGCATGATCATCCTCATTCCTCAAATAGATTAGAATGTCATCAACGAATACGATAAAAATATATCTAAATAAGGCTTGAATACTCTATTCATAAGGTCCATGAATGCTACATGAGCATTAGTTAAATCGAACGACATTACCAGAACTCATAGTGACCATAGCGAATCTTGAATGCTGTCTTAGGGATATCACTTTATCTTACTCTCAACTGATGATAGCCTGATCTGAGGTGTATCTTAGAAAACAAGTGGCACCTTGAAGTTGATCGAAAAGATCATCAATTCTTGGAAGAGGATATTTATTCTTGATAGTAACCATGTTTACCTGACGGTAATCTATACACATTCTAAGAGAACCATCTTTATTCCTCACAAATAAGACCTGAACGCCCCTAGGTTAGACACTAGGTCAAATAAAACCTTTCTCAAGAAATCTTACAACAGCCCTTTTAGATCTTTTAACTCTGTTGGTCCCATTCTATATGGCAAAATAGAAATATGATGAGTATCGGGAAAAATATCTATACCAAAGTCTATTTCTCTCAAAGGAGGGACTCCGGGAAGATCAAATGGAAAGACTTTTGGAAACTCTTTTACTACTGAAACTGACTGAATAGAAAGTGTCTCAACACTAGAGTCATTAACTCGGACTAAGTGATAGACACACCCCTTGGAAAACTAACTTCCTCTCCTTAAGGTATGAAATGAAATGACCCTTAGGAACTGCTGAACTACTCTTCCACTCTATAACTGGCTCATTAGGAAACTGGAACTTAACAACTCGAGTTCTATAATCGATTGAGGCATAACAAGAATGAAGCTAGTCCATACCTAGAATGACATCAAAATCTACCATGTCTAACTCGACAAAGTCAAAAATGGTATTCTTATGATTGACAGAAATGGTACAATCATGATAGACTCTCTTAGTTAGAATAGACTCACCAACAGGAGTAGAAATACCAAAGGGATCAAAAAGTTACTCAGGAAGAACATCAAAATTCATCGCAACATAAGGAGTCACAAAATGTAGACTCGTTCCTAGATATAACAAATCATAAACATCAAAATTAAAGACTTTGATCATACCAGTGAAAACCCTAGTGAATCCTCTGGCTCTTGGCGATTAGTAATAACATACAAATAGTTTGCTCCTACGCCTGCCCCTGAAGTAGCTCCTCTAGATGCAACTCTGTTTGGTGGAGCAACTGAAGAAGATTGGGCTCTATTGCCCCCATTGCCATTACCTTGTCTATTATTAGGGCACTCTTTCATGAAGTGACCGTTTTGACCACACTTGAAGCAACCAATGGAGCCATCACGACACACTTCTAAGTGGTTCCTACCACACCTAGAACATGCAGGAGTACAATTTCCTCCTTGTGCCACACTACCTTGAGGCTGCGCAGGTCTAGCTCTAAAATTTTGTGAATTCTGATTGTTGAACTCACCTCTGTTCCTTGGTGCAGGTGCACTAACAGATGACGGAGCAGGACCATTTTGCTTATATTGGAAAGATGATTGATTGGCATATCTCTTCTATTGTCTGGACTCATTCCCTGTCTTATCTTTCTTCTTTCAGAACTCTTCCCTATCGCTTAGCTTACCTTCCTCAACCTGTTGCACATGGATCATCAACCTTTCTATGTCCATATCCCCTATTAGCATAGCCTTCTTCCCTTCCTTACTTTACAGATGAGACAACCTAGCAACAAACAAACTCATCCTACTCTTCATGTCAGCAACCATCTCTTAAGCATAATGGTAAAGTTGGGTGAACTTAAGGCTATACTCATGCACACTCATAGATTACTTCTTAAGAGTGAGGAATTCTATTACCTTTGCCACTCTTAGCTCACGGGGAAAGAAACTCCATATGAAGGCACTCTCGGACATAACCTAGCTCACTATCGGTGCACCCTCAGTTCTACCCTTCTTCCATTGGTCAAACTAGATTCTAGCAGCACTCTTCAGTTTATATGCAGCTAGTTCCACTCGCTCATCATCAACACCATGCATAACCTCAAATACTTTCTGCAGTTCCTCGACAAAGTTTTTTGGATCCTCAGTGACATTTGAAACAGTGATGCTTGGAATATTCATCCTTAAGACCTCATGGATCCTAGAAGATCAACCATTTCCTGTCAATTGTTTCTTTGTTATCCAGCTTGGTTGGTCACAACTTGGCTCAATATCCGGATAGGTTCACGAAATTCAACATCGGTGACCTCTCATAAGGGTTGCACTTCTAGTGCACTAGGTACCCCTTGATCCTCAACATTCCTCCTAACTAGACGACCTCGAACAACTTTTCGTGGAGGCATGATCTAAAGATACGCGCAAACACGAATTTGAGAAAAACTTTTATAGAGATGAAATCTATCGCACGAAGTGAGTATGAAAGAAGTGAAATAGTTCCTAAATGTTGCAGCCTCCAAATTATAGATATGGTGAGCTTCACACCGATAACTAGGACTCTATAGAGAAGACTTCATAGGCACCCTAGGACTCTTGAACTTTATGCTCTGATACAAAGTTTGTCACTCCCCGAACCAACACCCTGGGCGGGACTGGCACTCGAGAACCATTGCTGGCCCCAAGCAAACCCTTGGTCTGGCTTAACTCTTAGCGGAAGACTTACTGATCATAAAAGCACTTCAAAAGTAAAGTGTAACTCAATGATAACTTCTATTGTTTTATAAATAAACATTCAACTAGCCAAAGTGGCAACTTAAGTCTCAACATAACCAAATGAAATTGAAAAGTCTAAAGAACTATAACTATATATCTATGAAGCCTCTACTAACTGAGATGGACGTTGGGACAAGACCCATGACATCCTAACAAAACTAGAATAAATAAAGTAAACAAGGGTTCTTCCGGAAAGCGAAGAGGCTCACCAGAACTCTGAAGCTCAACTGGATCAACGAAGCGCTGGATGTCGATCCTGGTTACTTATATCTGCATCATAAAAGATGCAGGACAAATGACATCAGTACATGGAATATACGAGCATGTGAGGGGAATTCTAAAACAAACATAAGCTTGAAAAGGAGCAGAAGAAAACTTACCTCGTCTCAACTCACCTCAACTTGTTTCAATATAAGGCTAAAATAGAAATTCGATATAAAGAAAGCTTAAAACATGTAGATAACAACTCAGTGTATTGAAAACACAACAATAACTTAGTTTGCATATGAAAATACAAGTAACTTTGTGGGAGATTCTTTAACTGACAACCATCACTATGAGCTATGTGATGATACAACGTCTTGCCTCACGCTGCCAGGGCCGTCCTATACTTTTCCAAGGTATAGAACCTATTACTAAGTGGATCCACTAGTATATCCTAAAAGCATTAAGGAATCATCTAAAAAGTATGATCCTTTTCTACCCACGTTGGCTACATGGGTTATAGAGACTTGAGTTAACTGAATTCATCCCCATATTGGTGCTCAATACTACTCCCAAAATGTAACTAGATTATATGTTTAGAAACATAGCTTTCTCTGTGGTTTGATATTATTACTCAAAAACGTATCTCTTAAAAGATCTGGTACTCAGAACTGCTCATGAAAACTCTTTTGGAAATCAGTGTTTCCTCTCATCTTAAATGTGAAACGATTTACTCTTTGGGAATACTTAGTTCCCATATATCCTATTTGAAGAAATGAAATCGGCTCTACTCTTTCTCAAACTCAATGCTTAAGTCTTAAAACAAGTTTAACACAATTGTAAAAGACTTTTGAAAAGACTCTAAGAACTCTCTAGACATGACTTTGAGCTCTTCCTTGAATTTGAATTATGGATTCAAGGGTTATAATATCATATTATGGATGATCTCATGATGATTCGATGTACTTTAGAGTGTATAATTAAACTAGAAAACGTAGGTACGATTCAAGGGAACTCAAATGGAAAGAAGTGGGAAGGGGTAGACGACCAGGCGACCCGGTGTACTGAGTGGCGTAGGGTGCCAGAACTTGAACTACAGAGGGATAGTTGGGGCGCAATGAGTGGTGTGGCGACCTAGGGGTCAAACTACAGAACACTTTCTCTGGCACACTGACTGGCGTGGTGCGCCAGCCCCCTACCTAGAAAACCCGATGAATTTCCTTGCTTGTTTCCTAACTCCAATTCACCTAGAATCGAATGGTTTCTTCCCCAATCACTTATATTCAAATACCCAAAATAGTATACAAGAATATACTCAAAAACAACCTTAAAATTCACACGATTATCTCATGAACTCATCAAAACCTCAATAATCAAGATTATGAAAAAAACTTCAATGAAATTTATAAAGAGCTCAAATCCTTTTCTTTCAAGAACAAAATTACACTTAATAATTCATGATTGGTGCATGGGTGAACAAACCCAACGCTATGTGAACTCACATACCTCTTAGGCAACCTTTGGTGAAATCCGCAACAAAAATCCTCAAGAACTTGACACAAGCTTGACTTTTTCTTGTTGAACTTCTCTGAAAACCCTAGCATAAATTTGGATTTGTAAAACTGAAACAAATCAGTTTAGAACCCCTAGATATTACAAAAGTTCATTTTAAGTTAATTGGGTAAGGAAAAGACCAATATACCCCTCTTAAATCCGGGTAACTTTCCATAACTAGATAGTCCAAATTCAAATGAGCATATCTACCTAATATAAGCTCAAAAATTAGAAAACTCAGTGGCGTTGGAAAGAGGATTCCAAGACCTTTCATTTGATACCTTATGGGCCACCTAACTCATCTTGTACTGAAAGTTATGGCCGTTTGAAATTGACTCAAAACTCAAACTTATCATAACTTGCCAAATTTTCCAAATTTACTCTTTCCAATTCTAGTTCTTTCAAATACTGGTGTGTTACATTATGTCAAAGGGGTAGCCTCAAAGCGTGACAGTTTTCAAGATCAAGTCTCCAAATTCACTATTTTCTTGAGGTCTTTGAACTCCAAGATATGATAGTCCTCATCTATGGAGCTCTTTCCTCCATTGGTTTCTAAAATCCCCAATTTTGTAAAGTTATATTTCCCAATCAAATTAGGGTTTTTGTTCAATTGCCATGAGTTCCTTTCAATGTTGATCCAATTTATTGTTTTATGTATTCTTATGCATGAATTGAAGTAATTGCATGCTTTTAAATTGGATTCCCATTAACCCATGTATAACCCATGTTTTCTAGACTATGATGATATAATTTGTGTTTTGAAGTATGAAAGATGAAATTATGGAGACATGCATGTTCTTCATGAAATTGATGACAAATGATTTAGGTTGCTTTGAGAGTAAAGCATCACTGCTGTTTTTGTTATTCTGAAAGGTTTTCTCACATACTACTCAATACATGAATGTAAACGGGTTTTCTTACATAAGGATTCTTAGGGTTGAAAGGTTTTCTCAACTAAACTTTGAATCACAATTTAGGAGATATTCTAATGAAACCTAGCTTGGATTGGGTACTTGATGTGCTTTCCATGGATGACAAAGAGAAGCAGCGATTACCCATGTCTCTTAATGATAAGTCAAGTAAAGATTAATGACTATTCCGTGAGATTTATTCTTAGCACTGAGAGGATATTGAGATGGAAGCTCTCCCATAGCTAGAGGCTGGGTTTCTAGTAGCAATCTTCTTATCCCATACCTATGTGCCCCCATAGGATGATGATCTTAGATAGACATTAGCTAGTGGATTCACGTAAGCTAAAAGTTAAGGTTCTTACCTTGACAAGTAAGGACACCCCTTTTCGATGTGAGGTGGACACCACATTCCATGTAAGCTCACATGGTCTATATGTCGGTTATGGCTACTTCCCACAATAATGAACTAAGGGTACTTCTAGAAGTATCTCATATGTGTTTATAGAAGATTTTCACTTTCATTGACCATGATCATGATTATGTTTTCTAACCTCTTATCTTATGTTTTAGCTTGGTCTTCGCATGTCATGAAAAGTCCTTTTAGCATGTTTTATAACTTATGCATTGCTATCATACTTGGCTCATTCTTTTTACTAACACATACTCTTGCGTACATTGTTTCACTTATGCAGGATCCAACGCTCCTATTTTGCATCTTCGTGATTAGTGATCACCTTAGTAGCTTTTGAAGAATTGTGAGTCCTCATATTTCGAGGACCAAACCCTTTATTTCTTATTGTGTTTACTTTTTGGATATTGTATGCGATGTATGGGTTACATCCCAATCACTCTTTTGATTTACTAGATGGCTTTGAGACTATGTTACACTTCCACTTCGTTTTGTCAAACTCTTTGATGTAAAAACTGTCTTTGAACTCTCGATAAAATTCTATTATCTTGTTTATGCTTGTGTAGGGCCTCTCGAGTTTCAGGGTCCTATCCTCCATGTCACGTCCAGGGTGTACTTTGGTTCGTGACACTGATGCCTTATTGGATAAAGGATTGTGGTGGGGAGACAAAACTATTTTTTGTGACTAATAATGGTATAATTTTTATGTAGAGAGGAAGGCACGGACATGAAAAGTATGACGAAAGGTTGTTAAAATGATGAAGAAATAAAAAGGTTTATAATGAAGATATGAAGGTTAGAAGGGACGAGCAACGTCAAAAAGGTAGTTCATTGTAGAGAAGAAACTTATATAGATTTGGAAAATAAAGGGTCATGACTCGGCCTTTATATTGAAAATCTATATTAGTTTCCTCTCTACATTTCATTCTTCCCAACAACGAATTGCCTTTTAGACGTTGCTCCTCCTTTTTGACCTTTATATCTTCATTACAAAACTTTTTTTCTTTTTAATTTTTTTAACAACCTTTCATCATAATTCTTATTTCCGTGCCTTCCTCTCTACGTCAAAATGCACTGATTATTGGTCATGGAATAGCCTTCCCTTTCCCACCACAAACTTTTCTCCAATGAGGTTTAAGAAAAAAAAAAAAAGAAATCAAACAATAAAGGTGATACGTTTGAACCCACAATTGACATGATTCCTGAATAAACCTTAGGGAAAGAACTTCATGCTTGAAGCACCTCCATGAGGAAAATTGGGGATTGTAACTGACAATGACTGTCCATTTGTAATCCAACATCCTCACCTCCCAATGGGAACAATGCAGTGTGGGGTGACGACATTCAAGTAGATGTCCCCAGTAGATTCAATAGGGTTACTTTTTAGAAGCTTGACCACTCATACATATATACGTAAACCTTCACCATAAAATTTTTAAACTCATCCATGAATCAAGTTATGCTCAATCTTTGCTGAATATAAGGTGTTTTTCGCTCATGTTGGGCTAGGACTCACCCTAACTCATTTGATCTTTCTTTACTGCACGATACTTTTATGAAGTGGCTAGAGTTTCAACTTAGGGAACCATACATTATCCTCTAGTGTCATTTTAACAAAGAGATACGATAATTGAATTTCTACATAACTTATACAAAATACTACTTTCATTGGATAAAAACTTCTTGATATATATATATATATATGGACAAACGACTACCTCTCATCAATATTTTGTTTATACTTGAGCAATAACACTTTTTTTGGAAATATATCCGGAGTTTATGTCTCAAACATTAATCTTAGATACAAAAAAAAAAAGAAGATGAAAGGCATTTTTCAAAAGTCACTCCTTAACCAGAAGACCCTAGATTTAGAGAAGATAGCTCCTCAGTGCTCAAAGTTAATAACAATAGCCACCTCAAAAAAGTCTAGGGTATTAAAGAAAGATCAAATGAATCACGGTGAGTCTTAGCAGACATTGTTGGCTAAGTAACAAATGGAAAATGCCTGCTCTTCGTACAAATGGCGCAACTTGAACTAAGGACACCTTATACTCTATAGATAAAATGATGACAACTTGGTTGATGGATGAGTTACCGAATCTGAGGGTGTAGGGGTATGTCTATATGTATTAGTTGTTAAGCATCTGTAAAGTTACCCTTTCGCAGCAATCATGTCCATGTACCTAGATGTTGTCACCCTACATTTATTTTTCACAGGCAATAGGGAGGTGAGAAGAGTGAATTACAGAAGGATACTCATCAGTCAATCTATAACAGTCCTTGATTTACTTTATGGAAGGGGTTCGAGGCTGAAGATATTTGCCGAAGGATGGTTCGGGAATCATGTCAACTACGGGTTCAACTATATCACCTTTCTTGTTTGATTTTATCCTTTTTGCTTTTATAGTGCCTTATTGTAGAAAGGTTTGTGGTGGGGAAACAAAATAGTTTTCCGCAACCAAATATAGGATCATTTTGATGTAGAAAGGAAGGTGTGGATATGAAAAATATAATTAAAGGTTTTCAAAATGATAAGAAGAGAATTTTTTTCTGACTAGGATATGAATGTTTGAAGGAAGGAGCAACGTCAAAAAGGTAGTTCATTGTAGGGAAGAACAAAGTGTAGAGAGGAAACTCAAATAGATTTGGAAAATAAAGGGTCATCATTGTGCCTTTATTTTTCAAATCTATATAAGCTTCCTATCCACCTTTCGTTCTTCCCTACAATGAATCGCCTTTTTCACATTGCTCCTCCTTTATGACCTTCATATCTTTGTTAAGAAACTTTTTCTCTTTTAAATTTCTTGAACAACTTGTCATAATATACTCAGAAAGTTTGGATTCCCTTTAAAAATATTTGCCCAAGATCATGCCTTACACTTCCCAAGGTTTAGACAATTAGACAAACAAGGCAAATTCTAGGACTCCACACACATGTTTTCAAGTACAACCTCACCACACATGGCACTTCAAATACATTCATTTAGAACATTCTGAAAATTTAAAAAATTGTGTGCGATGCTGTCACACCCGAAGCTACCCCTTAGACGTAACACGGGACCTAGAATCACGAGTGACCCAAGCTAACCCTGAGTCTGGAATATATCAACTATACTATAAAAGTTACTGAGTAAAACATATGCCATGCAGAAGCTAAATTGTGGATATCTGAAGTGGGGAAAAACCCAAATAGTTTGAATATAAGTGAAATAAACTAAGAGTTCAGTGATACTTGAAACAACCACTTAACAACTCAAGTTGAATCTACTACTATGTTTGAAAAGCCTCTAACTGAGTTGAGTTGCTGGGACATGCCCCTAGCTAACTCTGACTACACTGAAACTAAAAATAATGACTAAAATGAAAACATGTTTATGGTCCTCAGAATATGAGAACTCACCACTGAAGCTGCTGAATGCGGATCGAGACTTGATCTTAGACTGATCTGGATGCTGAGTACCTCAACCTATATGATGAAAGGATGTAGCACAAAGTATGCGTAGTACTTGGAATGTAGTGAGCATGCACGATATAGATACTAAGCTGAACATATATATATGAGTTGAATAAAGCATAACTGAGAAATGACATAATTTGAGCAAGAATATAAATACTGACACATAACAAATAAGCTAAGATGAAGCTTTTTTCACACTCATTTTACCACTGAAATTTGACCTTCTTCTAAGTCAACTTGGTCAATGGGGAAGCTATGGATAAAAATCCTTCTACAAATCTCCTGTAATTACTGGCCAAACCTAAGAAACTTCTGATATCAGTTGGAGAGGTGGGTCTGGGTAAGTGATCTACTGCCTCAAAGTTTTGAGAAATTTCTCGGATCCATTTGCTAGATTCCACATGACCAAGAAAAGCGACCGACTGTAACCAAAATTCACATTAGCTAAACTTAGCAAATAATTAGCGATCTTTGAGAGTCTGCAGGACAACTCTCTAATGAGTCGCATACTCCTCCTCACTCCGAGAATAAATATGGATATCATCAATAAAGACGATGACGAACAAGTCCAAATACTGCTTGAATACCCTATTCATTAAGTCCATGAAAGCTGCAGGAGACATAAGTACAAATTCATAATGACCATACTGAGTTCTGAAGGTTGTCTTCGGAATGTCACTATCCGTAACTCTGAGATGATGATAGCTGAATCTGAGGTCTATCTTAGAAAAGCAACTAGCACCTTGAAGTTGATCAAACAAGTCATCAATCCTAGGGATAGGATATTTGTTCTTGATTGTGACTTTGTTCAACTGCTGATAGTCAATGCACATCCTGAGAGAACCATCTTTCTTTTGCACGAGTAACACTGGAGCACCTCATGGAGAGATTTTGGATCTTATGAAGCCCTTATCTAGAGGTCTTTCAACTACTTTTTCAATTCCTTAAGCTTAGATGGAGCCATTCTTTAAGGAGGAATCGAAATGGGCTGGGTATCTGGAAGGAGATCTATTCCGAAGTCGATTTCCATTCCGGGAAGAACTCCGTGAAGATCTTTTGGAAACACTTCTTAAAGCTCATTTATGATAGGGACTCATTCAAGAGTTGGGGTTTTGGAGTTTAAATGCTTAACCCAAATGAGAGGATAGTTATACCCTTTGGAAATAATTTTTCTGGCCTTAAAGTAAAAAGTTATTTGACATATAGACGTTGCGCTACTACCCTTCAATTTTAAGACATGATCATTTGGAAACTGAAACCAAACGATCCTAGTTCTACAATCGACTGAGGCATTACATGAATGTAACCAATCCATGCCTAGAATGATATCAAAATCTACCATTTCTAACTCTACAAGGTCTGCTGAGGTGACTTTCTGAGAGATTGTGATAGGGAAATTTTTGTACACTCGTCTAGCTATAACTAGGTCACCAATTGTAGTAAAGACTGAGAAGGGTTCTGAGAGTGTTTCTGGACTGACAACGAAGTTTACTTATACATTAGGAGTTACAAAAGAAAATGTAGCTCCTGGATCTAACAACGCATAAACATCCAAATAAACGACTTGTAACGCACCAATAACCACATCAGGAAAATCTTCTTGGTCTTGGCAAGCTTGAAGAGCACACAACCTCTTATGGTGTTAACCACCACCTGTACCAGATGAAGCACCTTGCTGAGTTGGGCGACCTGCTAGTGTTGTTGGAGCTGTCGACTGAGCCCTATTGTTTTTACATCCTTCACCCTACCTGGCAGAAGGGAAATCCTTCAACCAACTGCCATAATGACCACACCCAAAGCACCCTTCCTTGTCTGCAAGACACTCGTCCAGATGGTTCTTACCATACTTTGGACAAGTTGGGAAGGATTTGTTACCAGAAGTGCTCCCCTGAGACTTAGAGATTGTTGCCCTACCTTTTTGATCTAGTCGAAACTTGGGGGATGGAGCACTAGCTGATGAAGGTGCTGGGGCTGTAAACCTTTCCTGAAACTGTGAGCGATTCCTACCGCCCGACTTTTGCTGTGAGTATTCGTAATTTCCTGTTCTGGCATTTTTGTTATCCTTAGCCATTTCCCTATGCTTGTCTCCCTCAACCTGCTGAGCATAAATCATTTTTGTTATCCATATCCCCTAGAAGCATAGCATTCTTGGACTCGGTCTTCACCAGATCAGATAACCCAAACAAGAACTTACTCATTTATGCCCTTGGATCTGAAACCATGTGTGGAGTTTCCTTGAGAGTTGGGTGAACTTCAGCCCGTACTCTTGGACCGACTTTGAACCTTGCTTCAAGTTCATAAACTCTTGTGCTTTATCTTCACTCAAATCCCTTGGGAACAACATGTCGAGAAAAGCTCCAATAAGACAATACCAAGTCACAGAGGTGCATCCACACTCTTATTGTCTTTTTACTAAGTGAACCAAATATGAGCCACATCCTTAAGCTGGTAGGATGCCAGCTCTACCCTTTCACTTCCAGTCACTTGCATCACCTCTAGGATTTTCTTAACTTCATCAATGAAGTTCTGTGGGTCCTCACCAAACTTTGACCCTAGAAATTTTGGTGGATTAATACGAAAAAAGTCTCAAATCCTAGCTGTAGCTGATCCACCATTCGTGTTTGCAGGAACTAGCACCTGCTGATTGTTCTTATTGGCTACACTCTGAGCCAAGAATTGGATCGCATTACAAAATTTTTTGATCGTAACCTCATGATTCGGGACTAGAGGAAATGCATTAGCATTGCGTGCATTAGCATTCTGTGTATTAGTTGTACGAGGAGGCATGATCTGAAACGCATAACGACATATTAGAAAGGAGAAGTTGAATCATACCTCACGCACGATAAGAACAACAAAGAAAGTGATTTTTTTCTTAAAACATTTCATAGCCTCCCCCTCATTGGTGTGGCGCGCTTCACACTTATGAAAGAGACTCTACTAAGTGTGGCTTTCTGATACCCTAGGATTGTTGAACCTAATGCTCTTATACCAGGTTTTTCACACCCGAGGCTACACCCTAGACGTAACACGGGACCTTGTATCACGAGTGACCCCAAGCTAACCCCATGTCTTGCATATATCAAGCATACTATAAAAGTTACTGAGTAAAACATATACTATGCGAAAGCTAAAACAATGGCTATCTAAAGTGGAGAAAAACCCAAACAGTCTCAATATAAGTGAAATAAAGTAAGATTTTAGTGATAACTGAAACAACCACTTAAAAACTAAAGCTGAATCTACTACTATGTCTGAAAAGCCTCTAACTGAATTGAGTTACTGGGACATGCTCCCAGCTAACTCCAACAAAACTGAAAATAAAAATAATGACTAAAATTAAAGAATTTATAGTGTCCTCGGAATATGAGGACTCACTACTGAAGCTGTTGAATGTGGACCGAAAATTGATCTAAGCGTGATCTAGATGTTGTGTACCTGAACCTACATCTTGAAATGATGCAATGTAGAGTATGCGTCAATACTTGGAATGTACCGAGCATGCATGATATAGATACTAAGCTGAGCAAATACATATGAGCTGAACAAAGCATAACTGAGTAGTGACATATTCTGAACAAGAATATAAATATTGTTACATAACTAAGAAGCTACGTTTAATGCCATGACCAATTACTAATCATGAAGATAACATGTTGAACTGTATACTGATATAAATGCTAAAAACCTGGGCAAATGCACTAAGAGTCTGATTGTGGGAGCTACTATTAACCGTCATAAACCACGTGAGATAAGCATGGAGTCTGATGTATACGCCATATCGAGAGGACCAAATATACCTTGCCAGGAGTATAAAGGCATGATTGTGGCATCAAAACCAATAGTGATGCCCAATATAGGGGACTTATAATCCTATGCGAGCACGTAGTTCTGGGACTATGAGGGTACATTCAACCCTAGTCCAACTCCTTTTTAAGTCTACTCCTAACTAAATACATATGAAGCTAAAATACACTAAATACTGAATAGCTCAAAATACTAACATGCTAACTGAGAGTGCAACATTTATATACTAAGAATGTGACATTTGAAATCTAGAGCATGATTTTTTGTTTAACTGACCTAGCAAGCATAATTCATGAACTAAGAGAAATTACACAAACTAGGATACAAGGAATTATGCAAAGTTTCCAAGAAAACATGTTATTTAGACTATGGATTCTATAGCTGCAGAAACCACAACAAATTCCCAATATTTTGCAAATGCTATGTCTAAACAAGCTATGTAGAATCAAGGAACTGATTAAATTCTAGGGACCTAGTGGATGAAAGGAAGCCACTAGTTAAATCTCACATACCTGGTGATGAAATCTACGGAGAAATCCTTTGGATTTCGTGGCTAAAACTTGAAGAACACTGTTGTTGGTTCTTGAAAGAAACTGGTGCCTCTTTCTCTTCTTTTCATTCTAATTTGGATGATTTTTGGAGAATGAGGGTTCTTGGTTTGTTAGACTAGGTTATTACTCTTAGACTGAGTAAAACTACGTAGTTTAGGCATCAAATGACTTAGTTTAAGTACCCCAACGCATAGGGAAAAGACCAAAATGACCTTGAATTAAAAGGTGACATAGACCAACTACGGTGAAATTGATGCACCGTCATTCGGACTACCAAACATTGACTGGGGTCGTGGTTCATGGTCTCCCCGACAAAGCTTCACTGAAACGAGCATAACTTTTCACTCTGAGCTTGGATTTTAGCAAACTTACTGGCGTTGGAAAGAAGATTAAATTATCTTTAGTTTGATAGGTCATGAGACACCTAATTCATTTTGTGCTAAAATATATGACCATTTGAAGTGGACCCAACAACCATTTTCTTCTAGTTGGTTGTTGACCCTCACCTACGGCCAGACCTACGGTGAGCAGGTCCAACCACAGACAGTACTGTTCGGCCGTGGGTGGGATGACAGATCCCTAAACCCTGGACCCCAACAACGGATCCCACCTAAGTACCGTGTGTCATACCACGGACTATCGGAGGCTTCCGTGGTTCTGGCACCAGGTCCTGGAAAGCTGCATTTTTTCATCTTCTCAAACTAGAGGTGTTACAGATGTTCATTACAAGGATCACATCAAAACGCAGCTAGTCAACATAAGATTCAAAAAGATTGCTCTAAAGTGAAACTATATCGATTCTTTATGGCAACACAAACACTAACACTATTCTTATCATAAGCACTATTCAAGACATCGATATTAAATACAATAAGTTTTCAAAATTTTCTTCAATGAAAACTCAAACATTTTACAAATCAGAGGATAGAGAGACAAAAGTGCACATAGCAAAAGGGTAGACACCCAAAGTGCCTCACTCCCCACGAAAAATAAAAATACGATGTTCTCAATGAATTGAGCTTAGATTGAGGGACTCCCTAATTTCTTGAGATTTGAGTTCGCCAAACAAGTCGAGGATCACCAAACACGGATAAATCACATATCGTGCCTGTAGCATATGAGAATTTAGAGTCCAACTTGGCGAGCTTCAAAATGATCAAATAATATAAATAGACGAGTAGCAAAAATTCTATCTCCATCCCCAAAATTGACAATGTACCCCTTTAATTTGTGTCGCCCATTAGGGGAACTGATTCGGGTTCACCAGTCACATCGGTGATCTCTATTCTAGAGGTACAGTACGCCAAATTTGAAAGTGTTCACCCAAAATTGAGCTTTCTATTGGGCGAACTCTTTATAGCTTCAATTAAGTGCTTCAGCGGATCACCGAATGCCCCTCTCAAGAGTTGATCGTGTGTCGATCATGCACAAGTGATACCCACATTATTGATAACTACTAACGCTTGGGTTGCCTCCAAAGAAAAGCCTTCTTTAACGTCACTAAACGATGTGGCTATGCTTTCATGCCTCATCTAAATACAGCACATCAACCACTCGTGCATCACGACCTTCCCTGAAGTATACTTTCATCCTTTGGCCATTCACTTTGAATTTAACCCCCTTTGTATCTTCAATTTCAATTTCTCAATTTCTATAAACCCTTATGATTGTGTAAGGACTAGTCCACTTGGACTAAAGCTTACCCGGTAAAATTTTCAATCTTGAATTAAAGAGGACGACTAGCTCACCCACTCTACACTCATGAGGCAAGATCTTTACATCATGCCACTGTTCAAGTTTCTCTTTATAGAGGGCAGAGCTTTCATATGCTTTTAGCCTAAACTCATGTAATTTAAGGAATTGATTCACACAATTTTTTGCCGCAAATTCCCAATTCAAGTTCACCCTCTTGAGTGACCATAAGGCTTTATGCTCTAATTCAACCGGAAGATGGAAAGATTTCCCAAACACCAATTTGTATTGAGATATGCCAATAGGGGATTTGAAAGTAGTGTGATAGGCCCACAATGCATCATCAAGGTTGCTAGACCAATCAATGTGATGGACATTCACTATTTTTGCTAAGATTACCTTTAAATCCCACTTGAACACCATAACTTTCCCACTAGATTGCACAAGGTACGGCATTGCCACCTTTTGCTTGACACCATACTTAGAAAAAGTACTTAAAATTTATGGTTGCAAAAATGTGAGCCCCCATAACTTGTATTGGATCACGGGGACCCAAACCTTGTGAAAATATTCTTTTTGAAGATTGTTGTGACACTTCTCCCTTCTATGTTTGGTAATGCTCTCACTTCCACCCATTTGGACACATAGTCAACTGGCACAAGAATGTATGTGTTCCCAACTGACCTAGGAAATGGGACCAAAAAATCAATTCCCCAAACATCAAATAATTTGATCTCAATGATGTTTGACAAAGGTAACTCAAGTTGCCTTGAAATACTCTCTTTCATTTGGTATTGCCCACAACATGTGAAAAAGGCACGAGAATCTTTTAAAATTGTGGGCCAAAAATAACAACATTGCAAAACTTTAGAGGTTGTGCAGACCATGCCAAGCATCATGTATTACGTGCATCTCCACTTCGGGCACATAATGTCTAATAAAATTGTCGGGCCATTCTCCAAAAGGAATATTTCATCCCTTATATACTTCTTCACATGGAACAAGAATTTCCTCATTTGGTGAATATTGAGACATTTAAGTGGTAGACCACACAATAAAATTGGCATATCAAATAATTGAGGTTTGACAGTTAAACAATACCGATTCATGCGGGAAGGCATCATCAATTTCCATTGATTCATTTGCGACAACATTAGCATCAAGCCTTGATAGGTGATTGATGAGTCTGAGATTTTGACTCATTACTTTTGTTGTCCTCAATGCCTAATTTATGCTTTGAACTGATGTTACACTGTTGATTTGCAGCAATGAAGGTTAAGGAGCAAGACAAGAACATTATATAGCAAAAAGGAGAGAAAAAGCTGAAGAAGTTGAAGAAAGGTAGTCCTGGTGACCGCCAAGACCACTCGGTGAATCGCCGAGTGGCTCTTCAGCTCGCTAAAAGTTCTAGAGTGCCAGTACTGTAGAAAAACCTACTTTGCGATGGAAATAGATAGTCGGCATACCGCCGAATGGATCGGTGACCTCAACCTTGATCACCTAAAGTCACAAAACACTGAGAATAAAGAGCCAAGGCAAACCGGCGATGGAATGGGACAATGGGCGCGTCGACGACTTGGTCGGCCATGCTCGACTTACTTCGCCTGATCGTCCTGAAGGCCAAAATTTGGGAAACTATAAATTGAATTAGAAAAGTAGAATTAAGTGTGGGTGGAATCCAACCTTTAATCTAGTTATTCTCTTGAGAAATTTTTCCATTGTAGAACTTTGAGCTTTCTTTTGAGACTTTGTTTGGATGAGTTTTCAATTGGATTTTTGAATGGAATTGAATTGAAGCATTGTAGAGATTTTGGAACCATTACCCAGTTCACAGATAACATAATTGGTAATAGTTTCTGCCTTTTTATTATGTGTGGCTAAAACCCCAATTCTTGGGGTGTGATCATGTGATTATTTGCTTTAATTAGCTTATGGGTAATGTTGTTTACTGATTTAAATACTGACTTGAAGTGTGTTTAATTGATAGTTGTGTATCAATCTATGAATTGTAGTTGCTAATGAAATTCTAACTTAGTGTTCTGGGATTGCTTAAGAAAGAGGTTTCAGAACTAAGGTTATTGATTGACGATTGTAGTGATTGGGTTTTTATGGGTTCAGCTCGAGAGACTGAATCTTAACTTGATTCTACTTATGTAGCTCTAGCGAGTAGATATATTGAGGTATTGGGCTTCTTTTAGTGTTATGCTTGTCGAGGTTTGAAAGAACTCGCTTGAATCGTAATAGTTATTCGAGAGAAATCTATTGCATCTATAGTCTAGCCTACTGACAGAGGTTCAACAAATGTTCGTAAATTACAATTACCCATATAGCGAAATTAGCCAATAATCGATCACATCCCAGAGAATTCCTCTCTACTTATTGATTCCCCTGTTTTCGTAATTGTTGTAGTTGCTAATTGACAAACCAATCCCCCCCATCTGACATTAGTGTCAACCCCTTTGATTTATCTAAATGAATTCGATAATTTCTATTCCTATAACTGATTAGACCACATTTATGACTTCGTAATTTAATTCAATCTTTTACTGAACCTTATGGGTTCGATCCCAACTCTTCGTTTGGTTTTATACAAGATTATAATCGCCTACACCTAGTATTGGATGACGTGTAGTTGATCGTTTATCGAAAATGGCACCGCTGCCGGGGAGTGGTATTTAGATTTTTCTTGCTAACATTTGTTTGTGATCTTATCATATTGCAGTTGAACCTAACTCTTTGCTTGTTCTTTGTGCCTTTGATCAGGTAACGAAATGAGTTTCAATAGAAGCAACGCCAGCCAGCTGGGCAAAAATAACAACTTGGTAACTTGAATGATGTGAATGAAGTACATTTGGGTGGTGTAGGTGTTATCCGATTTTCTCAAGGAAAGATACGTTCCTCCCCATGAGCGTCAAAAGCCAAAAGAGCAAAGGGTTGACTCGAAAAACTTTCGCACCAGAGATATGCTTGCTCATATTCTCAATAAAGTGGAATGGTCGGACAAAGTTTTGAATGAAATGAAAGAGGACGTCTCCACACTAAATCAGACGGTCACCTCTCACTCAATGTCCATCAAACAACTGGAAACACAAATGGGTCAAATCTCATCTCATTTGAACCCAAGGCAAAAATGGGGTCTACCAAGTGATACCTTGGCTAACCCAAAAAATGAACCTTGAGAGCGTATCCAAGTTGTGCCACGATGTTAAATAAGGTGCTTCTTTGGAGGCAACCCAATATTTTATGTTTAATTATTGTTTATTGAATAACGGTGTTGAATGTGCAGGTTGAAAAGTTGAAATTAAAATGGTAGCTAAGCGAACAAAGGTCCAGTCAGCGAGTCACTGAACAGGTCGGCGAGCTCGACTTGGATCACTGTTGGAACCACCTAGCTTTCTACAGGTTCTGTAAAACTTGGCGAGCTAAAGTACCACTCAGAGCATCACCGAGTGGGTTGACAACGTAAGTCGTGATCGCCGACTGGCGCGTGAACTGAAAGGTCTTTAAGGCCAAATTGTTTTAAATTAAAAAATCTCCCTCATTTCATACTTTTTTACTTCAAAACCACATATTTTCTTGCTTTTGTACTAGTTCTCTTACTTTTGTGTGGGATTTACAACTCGGGGAGGATCTTTGGGATTCATTGCTAGCCTAGCATTTCAAATTTTTGGCATCTAAGGTTGGTTTCCCGAACCCTGCTTTACATTTTGTTGAAATTGAATGCTTGATAGTTGTCTGGTTGTTCTATGTGCTTAGTGTTGATTTGTTGACTGTGTGGAGTGTTGTTTGCCCGTATTTAGTCTAAATCTTTGTTAATTGGCCTTAATTTGTGAAATCCCGTGTCTAAGCATGTTAAAATTGTTGGGTTGTGTTGAATTTCTTGTGGGTCTAGTGGGGGTGAACTCTAAGTAACCCCGAATTGTGCTAATTGTTGGATTTTGCCTGATGATAGAGTGGTTGATGTCATTCTTAAGGGCAAAATAAGTCAATTGGCCGATTTTGGCCAAATCGAAGGAAGTCTGAGTACACTGTGGGCATGGGTAGTATGGGTCTGAATCTAATTGCATGGAGAAATAGTATAATTTTTTCTTCATGGGCTGAGGGTTAGATTTTGAGGATCGGGGTAAAGATTTGGCATGATGGACTATTCGGCAAGCTGGGTCGAGCTCGCCGAGTGGTTTGACGGTTCGCCAAAAGTCCCTTCGATTGCCTTTTGATTCTCTATTTTGTTGGCTTGAGTTCTGTAACTTTTGGCCATATGCTTGAGCTCGCCAACTTTGCTCAGCGACTCACCGAAAGACCCTTCTGATCGCCCTTATGCGCCCAAAATTCCTGAAATTATTATGTAACATCCGGCAAACTACTTCTAGTTAACTGAATGGTGTCACCAATCCACCGAATTGCCCTAGACATCACCTAATTGTGATTATTTTTGAGTTATTTTACTTAGGAACTTGCCGCGAGCCCGACTTGGCTCTTCAAAGGGTTTCATCGACTCACCAAACGGTTCGGCGATTCTTCCTATAACTGTTACAATGCGATTTTTTTCTAAACTAAGTCTAACGTTATCAACATTGTTTTATAGGTATGGCTAGACCCAAAGTAGCAGGCAAGAACCAACCGCCCCAAAAAGGGCTAGAGGGATATTGATCAATGAGGAGGCTGCAGCCTCTCGGTCCCTCGCTAACAAACTTCTTCCAAAAAGGGGAATTGGCAAGGGTAAGGGTCATGTACAACCCACACCTTCGGAGGGGAGCTCCGATAGTGAGGGTTTCTATGCTACGTACTTCACTACTTCTGACAATGAGGGCCAATCTGAGGGCAGTTCTACGACCTCTGTCTCCGAGCCAAAAGATAACCAGCTCTTACATGCTAGGAGAGCGGAGCTACACTCAAAGACTATGAATGATCTGTCTAGGATCCTACTTCCTCCTGTGCCTCCTCCTCCCCCAGTTCTAGCTCTAGCTCAGATAATGGTACAGGCTCCACTAGATTAGGGTCTTCCACCTTGGTCACTCAACAGCCTAAAGGCCGAGGGTTTGAGGACTATTCTAGAATAGAAGCGGTTTTCTATCGATGGTGTGGGCACAGGTATCCTGAGGTGTGGGACACCCTGAAGTTCCACAGATTTGAGATTTTCACTAAACCCCGAGGCCCCTACATCCCTTCTTGGGTCTGGGAGTTATATTCAGCTTATAGGGAGCTGGTATCGAAGGAGGAAAATAAGGCCAGCACATTCATGCTAGTTGACTTTGTGGTTGTTCGGGGGAAGAAGGTGAAGTGTAGCAGCATGGAGATTTATGAGGTACTCAGATGTTTACAGGACTTCATGCATGACTACATTGACCTCATTAAGAAAAAGGCCCTAGATAATCTTAAGGGTTGGTTGGCAACCCTCATTTCTGATATGACATCGAGGTGGATCGAGGCCGATGCACCGATTGAGAAGAAGAACTTGAACGTGGATGCCAGATAGTGGTTCGAGTTTATTAGCAGCACCATCATGCCTTCGCATAATGAGTCGATCCTCTGACACCTAAAGGTTGCGTGCCTAGGTTCTATTATGGATTGACAGAGGGGGAACTTGGGTCTGATCACTGACCAAGAGATGGCCATGAGGGCCAAGCAGAGGCAAACTTCCCTTCCATTTCTGGTGCTGATCACTGAGCTGTGTAGGCGGGACCGTGTCCCTATGAATGAGAAGATAGATGCGGAGGTGACACCCACTTGCTCTATTGACATTCGGCGGATTGAGGCCGAGTACTTGAGAGATGAGGTCAATAGGAGGAGGGCTGCACCAGTGGATACGTCCCTGGTAGTTGAGGTTGATTTGTTGCCGGCTGAGGCAATGCTGCCCCCTCAGGCAAGTGAGCCTACACGTACCGCTGGTCCTTCTTCTTCTGCTACGCCAAGTTTTACTATTGCACCTCATCCCACTACTTTTGTCGTTGCTGCCACTACTTTCCTACCCCTATCACCTAGGCCATATTATTTACGATGGGCCATGTGGCTCAATCTGCGGATGTGCATGCCTTCCGGGTTGAGGTTGTTGTGTTTGGGATGATAGAGCGGGCAATTGGTGTTGCTTTGGGCCCAATCAGGGCTGAGATTAGAGAGCACCAGGAGTTGATTGATGGCCACAAGATGGCTTTGGATGCTTTTATGGTGAGGGTTGAGGCATGTGAGTAGGGTCGGTGTGATTCTGCTTTTTGACGGCCTTGAGGGCCGATATTGTTGGGTTGAAGAAAGATTTGGACGAGCTGAAGTCCATAGATTTGTTGATGCTATTCGGCACAGTTGAGATCCTCAACATCCCGAGCGCAAATGTTCCTACCAGTTCTGAGATTCCTCTGCCTACTACGACCGGAGATGTTGATAGAGAGAGCGCAACTATTGAGTCTGACTCAGAGACTGATGATGAGAAGCTCGGTATTAGAGACGCAGCCATGTATGATGATCTAGCAGATCTGGAGGGCATCATGGTCAACATAGTTGGGCAGGCATCCCTCAGGGAGACGTCGATGGTGAGTTCTAGTAAAGCCAAAAATGCTACTAAGCAGGGAACTAATGCCTAGATAGATGGAGTCACCGACATGCAGACTTTACCCCAGGCTTAGCCTAGTAAGATGACTCTTTTGACTCCATTTCTATTTTTAGATTGTTTTGTTTCTATATTTCTTTGCATTTGAGGACTACTGCTAGACTAGTTTGGTGGGGTGAGGTATTTTTATACCTACCTATTTTGGGTTGTTTTTGTGGATGTTTGCCATTGTTGTTTTTTGAATATTGGATCGCATTTTGTGTTTTTATATACATGTGGCTTTGATTTATTGTGTGTCCATTGTTTTGACTTGCAAATGGTTTTTGAATCAATTTAAAAAATTGCCACCTCTTGTGTGTTTGAAAGTGGCAGTTCTCTTGCAATTTTGAGTGTGGGTTGTGGTCAATATTGATGACTTGAATAGTTTTCTCAATTGAACGATATGAGTGTGCCTCTACAATGAGGCAAATTAAGTTACATAGGTCATATATGAACTCCTAGCATCTCATTATGACTAGCCAGTTATTGAGTTGATCTCTTGTGATGATCATTGCACACCAGCTGAAATTTGTAGTCTTGTTTGATGATTATGTCGAATGCCATGAGTGGTGAGGTTGTTTCAAAATATGTGCTTGGTCATACCTAGAACTTTCCTTGTTAGTCCGATTGATGGATGAAAACAAGCGATTGAAATGATCTTAGGCACAATTTGTGAAGAGTGAACCAAAAATTTATGTTATATCTCTTTGTAGCCACCTTGTGAGAGTGTGAACGTAGATTGGCACCCTTTGAGCCTATATTTTTTTGGGGAAAAACTTGAACAACTTTGACTTCTTTGTCCCATTACTTATAACCTTCATGAAGTATTGGTTCATTTGAATAGCCAACTTAGGCCAAAAGCCTAAAGTTGGGGGTATGGTGAAAAAGAAGGAAAATCAAGTAATGTCAAAAATCCACCTTTGAAGGATTATGCTGAAAAAGATGGAACCCCTCCATGTAAAAAAAGAAAAGAGAAAGAAAAGAAAAAAATTGAAAAAGAGAAGAGTTTGTGAAATAAATCTTGTGAGAGAAGCAAAAGAAATGGGGTATCCAATGAATCATGTTTAAATGAATAATAGGGTGGATGGTGAACATCATAGAATGTGAAAGAGAAGGAGAAAATGGATTTGCAAGCCATACATCATGATGGTAGACGTCACTAAACCAAAATGATCATACATTTGCAATCAATTCCATTACAAGCCTTGAAAGACCTTTGTGAACTTGAGTGAGCTGAAAATAATGTTGATTGGAAAATAAGGGCAAGCCTATGGGTAGATTCATTCATGTGTTCATCTTTGGGAGTGTGAGAGTTGTATTTGATTCCAAAATCTTAAATTGTTGATGAACTTTGTGTGAGCATGGAATCATTCTTGATGTTAGGGCATTTGAATGCTTTTGTTGGGCTTGAACTTACATTTGAAGCAAACATTATGAGCTTGAGTCATTTTTATAATGGCTAGTCACAATTTGAAACTTAGAGTGCACAATTGAATATTGCATGCGAAGTCTGAACCTCTTGTGTGCATTTGTGTTGAATCTTGAGTAGCATTATTTGTAAACATCTTTGTTGAACTGATTGATCTTGAGTTTTACTTGAGGACAAGCAAAATTTTAAGTTAGGGGTGTTTATGAGTCTATGCTTTCGACTCATTTAGGGCTTTGTTTTTATAGTTTTATTGTTCTCAATGCCTAATTTATGCTTTAAACTGATGTTAAAGTGTTGATTTGCAGTAATGAAGGCTAAGGAGAAAGGCAAGAACATTATCCGGCAAAAAGGAGCAAAAAAACTGAAAAAATTGAAGAAATGCAGTCCTAGTGATCGCCAAGACCACTCGGCGAACTGCCGTGTGGCTCTTCAGCTTGCCAAAAGTTCCAGAGTTCCAGTCCTGGGGGGACACCTACTTGGCGATGGAAATGGACAGTCGGCGTACCACCGAACAGATCGGCGACCTCGACCTTGCACTACAAGAAAAGTGCTTTTTCACGACCATTTCTTAACGAAGGGACATATATGTGGTCGTAAAAAGTGTATTCCTAACGACAAAATATTTTTTTGGTCGTTATTGTTATTTTTAATATATTATAAGCGAGAGGATAAATATTAGTCGTTCTAAAATATTATTTCGGTCGTTAAAACAAATTACTAGTATATATATATATTATTTGTTAGTATGTATAGAAGAATAATTATATTTAGGTTAGATATTAAATTTACCAATAACATAAACAAACAAAGGAGGTGCATATTTTTCCCTCGGTTTATTTGGGAAACAATCTTAGAGAAGCCCTAACGTTTCTCATTAGATCCATGGCGCCCAGGTTTCAATTTTCTTTGATCATAATAGAAAACTAAGATCGCTGTGAATCTATAGAGAGGTTCTTCTTCTTCGTTTTTCAAGCAGAGATAGCTTTGAATCTATAGTGAAATTGATAACTTCCTCCTCTACAAATCAATAGTAAGTGCTGGTTCTCTTCTAATCTATAGTGAAATTGATAACTTTCTCCTCTACAAATCAATAGTAAGTGTTGGTTCTCTTCTCTCTGGCAAATATCTTGACCTCTTTGTATTTTATCAAGTTTAATTTGTTTTTGGCGTTCTATAGCCCGTTTGAACATGCTTACTCATTATCTAGACAGTTTTTGGTTTCTTGAATTCAATTTTAAATGGAACTGGTGTGACGATTTTTCTTTGTGTATAAGTTGTTTTTGTTTATGGAATTCAATTTTATATGAAATCGGATATGACGATATAATGTTTAGAGGCAACATTGATCATTCTTTATCTACTAAGATTGTACCTGAACTCATCAAGAATATATCTTAGGTATGATTAGGATTGATGGAGATGTTCTCTGTTTCTCATCCCGTTAGATGTTCTATGTTTCTCATCCTGTTAGATGTTCTCTGTTTCTCATCCCGTTAGATATTCTTTTTGAATTATACTTTTACCAGATTGAGGGAAGTGAATGAAATTAGATGTTCGTGTGTTAAATGTTGTAATGCAGTTTCTCGAACAAGAGAGATAGTTAGATCACATTTAATAGTACATGGAATGATCTAAAATTATACCTTTTGTATTACCATGGATAGAGGACAGAAGAGACAGAAGAATCGGATTTTGAATCTGAAGATGATGAAAATGATATTGGCGAGGATTATGAAGAGGATGAAATACATGAAATTCTTACAGATTTACATCCTGCTTTTAATGTAGAAAATATGAATACTGCTGGTGATGATGTTCTCGAGGAGGAACCAAATCCTGAAGCAAAAAGATTCTATAGTCTTATAAAGGAATATGATCAACCACTATACAAAGGTTCAAAACTTTCTACTTTGGTTAAATTGCTTTGTATTAAAAGTATTGGTTGTTTGAGTAATGACTCATTTAATATGTTATTGAAGATGTTAAAGAATGATTTGTTGCCTGATGAATCAAACTTGGCAGATTCATATTATGAAGGGCTTTCATATGAGAGGATCGATGCATGTAAGAATGATTGCATGTTATATTGGAAGAATGATAAGTTTGTTGATTCTTGCAAAATTTGTGGTGCATCTAGACGGAAGGAGGATAAAAAATAGTGGGGAAACTAAATTTAAAAAGGGGAAAAAGTCACCACATAAGATCTTACGCTATTTTCCTTTAAAGACAAGGCTTCAAATATTGTTTATGTACTCAAAAATATCTTCTTTAATAAGATGGCATCATGAAAACAAAGCTAATGATGGAATTATGAGATATCCGGTTGATTCAAAAGCATGGAAAAAGTTTGATGAACTTCATCAATCATTTTCTATGGAGCCTCATACTGTTAGACTTGGACTTACTAGTGATGGTTTTCAACCATTTGGATGCTCTAGAACTCTATACAGTATTTGGCTTGTGGTACTTGTTCATTATAATTTACCACCTTCATTATGCATGAAGCAGGAAACATGTATTTTGTCAATGCTTATTCCCGGTCCTGGAAGTCCTGGAGATGAAATTGATATTTATCTTCAACCATGGATTGATGAATTAAAGGAATTATGGGAAACAAGAGTTGTTACCTTTGATGCGTCAACTTAACAGAACTTCACGTTGCATGTTACTTTAATGTGAACCATCAATGACTTTCCAGCTTATGCAAATCTACCTGGTTGGAGTACAAAAGGAAAATTGGCTTGCTGATGTTGCAATAAAGAAACAATGTCAAATAGGTTGAAAAATGGTCAAAAATAGTGTTAAATTGGTCATAGAAACTTTCTTCCTATTAATCACAAATGGAGGAACGATAAAAAGTTATTTGATGATACTATATAGTGGAGATTACCTCCAAATACATTGTCTGGTGATGACATACTTGATCAAGTGGTTGATTTAGATGGGTTACCTCTAACAAGTGATCCAAAGAAGAAGATTAAAGTATCACATGAGAATAGAGGTGATAATTGGAATAAGAAGAGTATTTTTTTCATCTACCATATTGGAAAACTTTGTTGTTGCGGCATAATTTAGATGTGATGCACATTTAGAAGAATATATGTGATAATATTTTGGTAACAATCTTAAATATCAAAGGCAAAATAAAAGACACCTCGAGCAGTTGCTTGGATTTGCAAGAAATGAACATCAGGAAAAAACTACATAAAAAAAAATGGAGATAAGTATGAGCTACCAACATCATGTTTCACATTATCTCCCGAAGAGAAGCACAAGTTTTTAAATTTTTTGGCTCCTCATGGATTTTCATCAAATATTTCTCGTTGTATCAATATGAAAGATCACAAAATCTCAGGATTAAAAAGTCATGATTGTCATTCAACATTTAATCCCACTTGCCATATGTAGTATGCTATGCAAGGAGGTGCATGAGCCAATAATTGAGTTGTCATTTATTTTCAATATTCTTGGAGAAAAGTTCTTAAAAGTAGAGGAGTTGGAAAAAAAAGAAGCACAAATTCCTAAAACTCAATGTAAGTTAGAAAAGGTTTTCCTTCCTACTTTTTTTGATGTCATGGAGCACTTGCCAATTCATTTAGCTAATGGGGCTATGATTGCTTCACCCATTAAATACCGATCAATGTATCCAATGGAGCGATGGTTATACTTTTTGAAGTTTTTTATTCGTAATAGATCATGCGTTGAAGGTTCTATTGCAGAGGGGCATATAGAAAATGAATTTATGACCTTATGTTCAAGGTATTTGTATACAATAGAAACCATATTTAATCTCCTTGAACGGAACTATGATGGGGGTGCTATAGAATCTGATGGAGGTTTAATGATTTTTTGTCATCCTGGAAAAGCTTTAAAAGGTGGCAAGCCACACCGACTTGATTTAAAAGAAATGGAGCAAGCCCATATTTATATTTTGAAGAATTGTGATGATGTTCAACCATTTCTTGAGTAAGTAATGACTTTCAAAATAATGACCTTGTAATTCTTCAAAATGTAATTCTTTTCGAGTAAGTAATGACTCTTAGTAAGCTTCAATCTTGTATAGAGAGTTTTCTCAAGTTCCAGGTGATTCCTCTAAAAAAAATTCAGATAGGAATTAATCAGTGGGTTTAAAGAAAAGGTGAATACTATTTTAAAATTATTATTTTCAAATCATGGAAATAATATTTGCTAAACTATGTTCTTAATCATGATAGATTGCAAGATTATACGAACATGACAATAGTAAGAAAATGGCAGATTTACTTACATTGTCGTGAGGTCCTATGAAATATGCGACAAGTTTCAAAGGCTACATTATTAATAGATATAGATTTCACGTACAGGATTACGATAATGGTTTGAGGACTCAGAATTATGGGATAGTTGATGCTGGTGAGACTGATGAAGAAGATAGAATCATTGATTACTATGGAGAACTAACAGAGATTCTTGAATTACAATTTATTGGGGGGAGAAGATGGTCTTATTTAGATTATGTCGTATTATGTATATGACAAATAAAGGAGAGTTATAATGGATGAATATGACTTTGTAAGTGTTAACCCCCTACCATTTTTTAAAACTGGTGAGCCTTTTGTATTAGCCAATCAAGCATCACAAGTTTTTTATGCGAGACATCATTCTAATAAAGGCTGTAATATGGTGCAAAAATTTATGCCTCGTGATTCTTTTGATGATATGCAAAAGAATCATAATGATTTCGAGGATTTACATGCTTCAATTGAAAGGAAAAGAAAAAGAACTCATACATGTTTGGAACTTCATAGTGGATGCTTATATTTTTTCAATTACATGTACATATTCTAAATCTTCTATGTGTAATTTTGATCCATTGATGTACTTAGAGTGAATAGAGGTTGATCCAATAACAATATCTTCTTATTTACTTTGTATGAAATGAATAGAGGCAATGTGTTGTAGCATTTATCTTTTGTTTTTTTATCGTACCAATTTTTATATTTGTTCTATGTTATTATCCGTCCTAAAAGATTCTTCGCTAAATGTACTCTACTGTTGGATTTTATGATAGGATGAAATGAATCCTTTAAATTTTAAGAAATCAGAAATGGGATCAAGATCAAAGAATTTAAAGTAATCATACCTTCTACCTGGGGCGTTAGCCAGGGGACGAGGGCAAAGCCTCAAATCTATGGGATCTGTGAGAGTAACTGCTGAAAAGAGAACCTTGATTGATCCAACAAACATAATTCTAAAGACTCTGAGAAGTAAATCAGGTATTATATATTATTTTCTCAAGCTATAGATTTTTATTTCTAGGTTTTGTGTTTTATTTTCTCAATCTATTGAGGTATATACATTCAGTTTTCTTTCATGAGATACTATCATTTCGAAATTATAATGTGAATTTCCATTTTTTTCCCTGCTCTGTGATCTAGAATAGTTTTAAATAGATGTTTTCTTTATGTTGATTCCAGCTCTAACTTTAGGAAAGTGCACTTTCATATTTATCTCAAATAGATCTATATTGATGTTTGTTTAATAGATTTATTTTAGGAAATCTTTTATGGAGAAGCCTCAGAGAGGAATTCAGATTATTTAGTGTACTGATTAAGACTTCATAATATTTGAATTGTAGAAAAGGAAATCGGGCAGAACTTTATATCTATGGGCTTTGTTAAAGGAAGTATTATAGTACAAGGAACTTCGATTGGAAAAAAGTAAAGTTGTAGTGCTGCATATTCTGATAGGAATGAACTAGCATCGGACAAGAATCTTATGCAACCTTGTCTTGATCTAATAGAAGATGAAACTTAATTTCCTCGTGAAAATCTTGATGTAATGCAAGAGACTGCGAGATGTAAACCAGGTTTTGGATCTTATTTTATTTTCTTAGTATCTCACAAACCAGATTTTTGATCTCATTTTATTTTCTTAGTATACAATTTTTTTTAATTGTTAGACTACTAAGGATGTATAATGTTTGTGTTAGAGCTGCCTCAAATTCTTTTTCCCACTGATATTGCCTACTCATGTCAGCATGTTTCAGCTTGTCTTGAGACTTCCACAATTTTAGGAAAGTTGAACAGATCATGGGATTATGGTGCAGTAAATGGGCACCAATTTTCACTGGAAGTGGAGCCTATTTTTCTGGGCATTTTCTATTTCTTTGTACCAGATAGTGGAGCATATGTTTATCAGCATTTTCTATTTCTTTGTGGCAGAAAAACAAAAGAATTGAGTTGTCTTTTTTTCTTTTCCTCATTTTGAGTTCTGAAGAACATGGAATTTTACTCTACCTTCAACATAGTGAATTTGCTCGTCGTTACCCGTGGTTTTTTCCAGACTTGGGTTTTCCACGTTACATTTTGTGTCATTAATTGTGTTTCCAGATTCCTTTCTCGATTATTCACATCTGTCTTGTTTTTTATACATCTTATTTCCTAACAAGTCGTATCCGAGCAAGGTTCAAGCATGTCTACTGTAACCAAGTTTGATATAGAGAAATTTGATGGAAAAATTAGCTTTAGTATCTGGAAGATCCAGATGAAGGTTGTTCTCACACACAATGGTTTGAAGAAGGCTTTAGCAGGAATGTCAAAGAAGCCCGATTCTATGAACGACGAACAATGGGAGGAGTTGGATGAAAAGGCAGTTTCTTCAATTCAACTTAGTCTTTCCAAAGAGGTTCTGTGGGAAGTTATTCGTGAGACTACTGCTGCAAGTCATTGGTTGAAACTTGAGTCTCTCTATATGACCAAAATTCTTGCCAATAAACTCCGTCTCAAAGAGTATTTATACACGATTCGTATGTCTGAAGGTTCGTCTATTCAATCTCATCTTGATGCATACAATTCAATTATAATAGATCTGGAAAATTTAGAAGTTAAAATTGAGGATGAGGACAAGGCTGTGTTGTTAATTGTCTCTTTGCCATCTACCTATAAGCACTCAAGGAGATTATGTTATATGGAAATAATGAAACTTTGTTCTATGAAGATGTTAAATCAAATTTGTTGTCCAAAGAAAAATTTGATCTTGACATACATTCTGAGGATAAAGGTGAGGGCTTGTTCGTTAGAGGTAGATCACAAGACAAAGGGAGTACATCTAAAAAGAAGTGCAGATCTACATCCAAAGGGCATAATTTCAGCAAGACATGTCGCTACTGCAAGAATCCAGGGCATGATATTTCTAACTGCTATAAACTAAAAAATAAAAAGGAGAGGGAAGAAAATAACAAAAAGATGCAGAAACTTACTGATGCCGGAGTTGTTGAATGTGATTTTGAAGGTGATGTTTTGTTGGCTATCTCTGTTGATAAAAGAATCTCGTCTGATGTACATATCATATGTGTCCTCATAAGGACTGGTTTGTAACATATGATGAAGTTGAATGTGGCGTTGTCCTAATGGCAAATGATGCACAATGCAAAGTTGTTGGAATTGGTATTGTACAAATAAAAATTCATGATGGTGTTATCAGGACCTTGACCAACATTCTTCATATTCCTGACCTGAAATGCAACTTGATTTCTCTAGGTATTCTTGAATCTCTTGGATGTAAATATTCAGCTAAAGGTGGAGTTCTCAAGGTTTCAAAAGGTACTCTGGTCTTGATGAAAGGAATAAGACGTGGGACTCTCTATTACTTGCAAGGTTCAATTGTGACAGGGTCTGTAGCAGTTTCCACTTCATTGTCTGATGACGATCTCACTCGTTTATGGCATATGCGTCTGGGTCATATAAGTTATAAAGGTATGACTCTTCTTAGCTAAAGAGGGCATCTCAGTAATCAAGGTATAGAAAATTGGGTTTCTGTGAAAATTGCATATTCGGAAAAAGTTTTTCAGCAGCTACACATCGTACACTTGGTATTCTTGATTATATTCATTCAGATTTATGGGGGCCTTTAAAGATTCCATCTCTTGGAGGAAAACGCTACATGATGACCATTACCGATGATTTTTCTCGTAAAGTTTGGGTTTATTTCTTGAGACATAAGACTGAAGTTTTTCTTAAGTTCAAGAACTTCAAGGCTCTTGTTGAGAACCAAACTGGAAGGAACATAAAAAAAAACTCTGCACTGATAATGGTTTGGAGTTTTGCGAGTCAAATTTCAATGAGTTTTGCACAAGTTATGGTATTGCTAGACACAAGACACTTGTTGGGAAGCCCCAACAAAATGGAGTTGCAGAACGTATTAATAGGACTCTTTTTGAGAGAGCTCGTTGTATTCTCTCAAATGCGGGATTGTGGCATCGTCGTGATTTTTGGGCTGAGGCTATTTCTACAGCTTGTTATCTTGTCAACCAATCTCCACACTCATCCATTAAATTCGAAATTCCAGAAGAAATTTTGTCAGGTTATCCTATGAATTTCTCAGATTTAAAAGTATTTGGATGCCCTGCTTTAGTCCATGTTAATGATGGGAAATTAGCTCCCAGGGCTGTTAAATGCTTATTTCTTGGCTATGCTTCTGAGTCAAAAAGGTATCGTTTATGGTGCGTGGATTTGAGAAAAATCATTTTGAGTAGAGACATTACCTTTAATCAAAATACATTGTTGTGCTCTGAAAAAAAGCATTTTGTATTATCTTCTAGTATACATTATCAACAAGGTACCAGTGAAAAGGTGGAGTTAGAAATAAGAACTAAATCTTATAAGATTGACCCTATCTCTTCTATAGTTCCACAGTCAAACAATGATGCTCGTGTTGATGAACAAGTTTCCAGTACCACCTGTCCCGTTGAACCAAAATATGTTGATGATTCTTCTATTACTCATAATAAACCAATGAGAGTTATTAGAAAACCCAACAGATATGGTGATAATGATGGTCTGATTGCCTATGCACTAACAATTGCACAAGAGATTTCTGAAAGAGTTGAACCTTCTTCATATTCAGAGGCAATCACTAGTCTAATTCATCTCAGTGGCTGATAGCAATGCAAGAAGAAATTGAAAGTCTGCATAAGAATAAGACATGGGATTTATGTGAGCTTTCTAAGGTCGTCGTGCACTAGGCTGCAAATGGATCTACAAACGAAAAGATGGAATTCCTGGGGTTGAAGATTCAAGATGGAAAGCTCGTTTAGTTGTCCAAGGCTTTGCTCAAAAGGAAAGTATTGATTTTAATGAAATTTTCTCTCCAGTAGTTCGTCATTCTTCCATCAGAGTACTTCTTGCCTTTGTTACACTATTTGATTTGGAATTGGAGCAATAAGATGTTAAAACTGCTTTTCTACATGGAGAATTAGAGGATGAAATTTATATGAAGCAACCCTAGGGTTTTGTTGTTCATGGCAATGAACAATGTGTTTGTCGTTTGAAAAGGTCCTTGTATGGACTTAAACAGGCACCTAGGAAGTGGTACAAGCGATTTGATGCTTTTATGGTTAGTCAAGGCTACACCAGAAATCAATATGATAATTGTGTGTACTTTCAACAGTCTTCAAATGGTTCATTTATTTACTTGTTATTATAGATGGATGACATATTGATTTCTTCAAAACACATGTCTTTGATCAACAAGTTAAAGTCTCAACTTAGTCATGAGTTTGAGATGAAGAACCTTGGTGCATTGAAGAAGATTCTGGGAATGGAGATTCATAGAGAACGACAAGCTGGAAAGCTATACTTGTCTTAGAAAAAAATACACTGAGAAGATCTTTGACAAGTTCAACATGAATAAGAGAAAGCCTATCTCATCTCCTCTAGCAGCTCACTTCAAGATATCTTCTGAATTTTGTCCGAAAACAGATGAAGAACATGAAATGATGTCTAACATTCCCTACTCTAGTGCAGTTGGTAGTCTTATGTATGCCATGGTTTGCACTAGACCCGATCTTGCATATGCAGTGAGTACGGTGAGTCGGTATAAGTACAATCTTGGTAAGTATCATTGGGATGTGGTGAAATGGATTTTTTAATACTTGAAAGGTACAGTTAATCATGGCTTAGTTTCTGACAGGAACAAGGTGATATCTAATGATGTTGTTGGGTTTGTTGATTCTGATTACGGTGGTGATCTTGATAGGTACAGATCTCTGTTCGAATATATCTTCACTTTATGTTGGGTTATATCAGTTGGAAAACATCTTTGCAATCCATTGCTACTCTATCCACTACAGAAACGGAATATGTTGTAGCTAATGAAGGTGTGAAGGAGGCTACATGGTTGCATGGTCTTATTCCTGAGCTTGGTATTCCACAAGATACTACTGTTGTGTTTTCAGATAGTCAGAGTGCGATACATCTAACGAAAAACGATGCATATCATTCCAAGACTAAGCATATTAGTGTGAAATATCATTATATCAGAGACACAGTGACTAAGGGAGAGATTTTAGTCAAGAAAGTTCACACTACGGAGAATCCTGCATATATGCTTTCTAAGCCACTTCCCATTACTAAGTTCAAACATATTTTTATCTTAGCTAGTGTTTACAACAATTGCCCTTCGGGGCTTTTATGCTAATGACGAGCATCTACTAAAGCTGATTCAAGGTGGAGATTGTCAGAGCTGCCTCAAATCTTTTTCCCGCTGATTTTGCCTACTCATGTCAGCATGTTTCAGCTTGTCTTGAGACTTCCGCAATTTCAGGAAAGTTGAACATATCATGGGATTATGGTTCAGTAAATTGGCACCAGTTTTCACTGAAAGTGGAGCCTATTTTTGTGGGCATTTTCTATTTCTTTGTACCAGATAGTGGAGCATATGTTTCTCAACATTTTCTATTTCTTTGTGGCAGAAAAACAAAAGAATTGAGTTGTCTTTTTTCCTTTTCCTCATTTTGAGTTCTGAAGAACTTGGAATTGTACTCTACCTTCAACATAGTGAAGTTACTCATCGTTACCCGTGGTTTTTTCTCGACTTGGGTTTTCCACGTTACATTGTGTGTCATTAATTGTGTTTCAAGATTCCTTTCTAGATTATTCACATCTGTCTTGTTATTTATACATCTTATTTCCTAACAGTTTGAATTGTAGAAAAGTGTAATGGACAAAACTTTACATCTATGTGCTCTAGTAAAGAAAGTAATGTTGTACAGAGAATGTCAATTGGAAAAACAAAAAAATTATAATGTTCCATCTTCTGGTAAAAATGAACTAGCACACAATAAGATCCTTATGCAACCTAGTTTTGATCCAATGGAAGTTGACATGTTATTTTCTCATGATGATCTTGAAGTAATGGGACGAGGAAAAGGGTTTAAATCTCTCAACTCTGTTAGAGGAAGCGTCGAAAAGAGAAAAATGATTGGAAACAACAAAGATTAAAATTCTGTTACATATGATTAGAATGTCGTTGCACAGAAGACTAATGTCGTCCCTCCTAGTTTTGATGCAATCAAATGTGATACTTCTTTTTCTCATTACAATCTTGAAGTAATACAAGATACTTTGAGAAGCAATTATGGTATTATATTTTATTTTGTCAACCTGTATATTTTTTATTGATTTGAGTTGAAATTTTATAATGCTCTTATATGCAATTTTATTATTTTCTCAAACAGAAAGATTTTTACATGTGTGGATTTTGGCAGAGGAAGTACGTTTCAGCAGAGAACTTCGATTGGAAAAAGTAAAGGGTATAGTGCGGTATCTTCTGATGCAAATGTACTAGCACATAATAAGAACCTTAGGCAACCTAATTTTAGTCAAACTGAACATGATACTTCCTTTCCGCATGTTTATCTCGAAGTAATGCAACATGATTTGATAAGTAAATCAGGTATTTTACCGATTTCAAGATCTTACATATACAGTAGTCCAAGTATGTGCACCAGAAAAGCAAGTAGAAAACCTTAACATGTACCTATAAGAACTTCTACCTACTGCAGTACTACTGATATGGATTTGCTTCAAGTATATTCCCTATTTAGTTTGTTATATGGTGTACATGATCTAGTCTAAAATATGTTGCTTTTTGTACCTTGATGCATCCTGCTCAACCATTAGAAAAACACTTCTCTGGAAAGAATTATAAATCTTCTTCTTACTAGTCATTACTTTTCTATGAATAAAATCTTTTGAGTTTTAGTAGGTAAATTAATTATTTTTGTTAGCGGATTGAGTTTGTTTTAATGTTTAATTAGCAAGGGAGCGAGCACAAAGTTTTACATCAGTGGGCTCTATGAGAAGGTGCGCTGAAAAGAGAACTTTGAATGGACAAAGTAAAGATTCTAGAAATGCAGAGTATGAACTGAATGAACTCGCTCAAAATAATAACTTTGTTCTTTTGGGGTTAGATTCAATGGAAGATGATCCAAACCCTCCCTCGAGATTAAGTTGAAGTGATGCAAGACAATCAGAAAAGAAAAATAAGTACATAACTCTCTTAAGTTGTAGGACATCTTTATTGTTTACAAATTGAGATTGTTTTATGTTTAACTTATGTCAAAACTTGTAGGTTCATGTGAATTTGAGATGTTAAAAAAGTTAGAGGACCAAATTTGTGTAAAGTTGTTATAGGACTCAAACCTGGAGAAAAGCTTAGAGTTACTTTTTACCATAATCGAGTTGTTGGGAATCATCATGCTTTATTTTCGAGACACTTAGGTTCATTAGTTCGTGATCGTAATATGTGTCCTTTAAGGGTACACTCATGGACAAACATCGAAGAAGCTAATTTTGAACACATGTGAGGAGTTGTCACTGTAAGGATTTAAATGATTACTACTGATTGAATTGCTATTTCTTGAATCTTCTTGTTGATTCATTTCTTTGACCTTCTTGCCAACATATTACAATATCTAGTAATAGAAGTAAACTGCAAACCAATTACCTTTCTCAAAATTTAACAGTTGATCTTAGTACAATGTGGTTTTCTAGTAATCATTAAGAGCTTCTTCAACTCGTCTTTTTATCCTATCTTGTTGTGAAACTCTTCCAATACACTGCGGGCTATGTTTTTCATCTCATCTTCTTTTCCTTCTCTTCTTCTTTCTTTCTTATGCTCTATTATTTGTCCATCTGTTGTTTGCAATATTCCCTCTGTTTTTGTCCATAATCTGCAATTGTCCCCCTGTTTTCAGCCCACCCCATCAAGTGTATCAATAATGTTA